>JAAGNO010000993.1:29021-48310 GCA_033439905.1 Ceryle rudis
AAGCTGCTGGAGGGCGAGGAGAGCAGGTGAGGAGAAGTGCATGGACCTGTTGTATGCTGCCTTTCAGAGCAGGACACATCTCCTTGGGCTCAAAGAGACAGCTTAGCCCAACGGGCTGGAGTACCAGGTGATGTAAAACAAGGGCAGAGAGGGGGATATTCTGAATTGTGAGCTTTGAAGGAAAAAATCCGGTGCTCCAGCTCTTGGCACCCAATGCTCTAATAAAAAAGAGCATTGTCACCGTTCACCTGTGGTACAGACATACCCCACCAGAGGACAGTCCCTGCTGAAGGCCACAAAAGGCTAATCAGATGACCCCAGTGGCTAATGTTGTGTCTTGTCCGTGTGTTGGTTTTATCACTTACTTTCCCCTTTCCAACAGGCTTGCTGGAGAGGGAGTCGGAGCCGTGAGTGTCTGTAAGTATCTCACTCCCCTCCACCCTGCTCAGTCACCCCCACTGCAGGGGTGATGGTGCAGGTCCCCCCACCCTGGGGAGCTGGCAGGACCCTACAGCGGGCATGTGCTGTGTCTCCCCACAGCTGTGGTCAGCAGCTCGAGTGGGATGGGCTACGGCAGCGGCATGGGCATGGGCGGAGGTCTCGGCATGGGAGGCGGCGGCGGCGGCGGCTACAGCATCAGCAGCGGCGGCGGCTTCGGAGGCGGGAGCGCGGGGTTCAGCGGGGGGCTCAGCTACGGCGGAGGCAGCACCTTCAGCTCCGGGAGCAGCCGAGGTGTCAGCTCCAGCACAGGAGGCAGCGTGAGGATCGTTTCCAAGACCACCACTAGCAAAAAGACCATCAGATAAAGGTGGTGAGCGTGGGGCCGCCCCGCGTGGATGATGGCGTGGTTCCTGCCTTCCAAAAGCAAGCACTGCCCTACGAATCAATGGTGTAAATAGCTGCGCTAGACCCTCTCCTTCCTCCGTCCTTCACCCTCCACCTTTGGAGCAGCGGGGGGAGACCAGGATCCCACCGCGAGAATCTGGAGCACCTTTGGCTAAAGCATAGGTTGTAACAAGCCACCAACAGGGCTTTGGGGAGCTGTCGTGGACCCTGCTGGTGGCCTCTTTCAGCACAGTCCTTGTTCTTCCCTTGTTCTCTCCTGGAGTTAAAGCCAAGTGGAAGCACTTTGCTGAACGGGGACAGCCGCACTCGGCCATGCACATTCCTTTGATTCATCCTAAACCGAGGGTGACAGCCTTGTGAAGTCCCAGTCCCAGGTCCTCGGCAATGAAAACAGCTCCGAGACGCTCTGAAAGCCTCTGCCTACAACATGTTACGACCTCCAAATGTTTTGTCCACAACTAAATATTTTTTCCAGCCCCTTCTGTTTTCTCAGGCACCTGTGGGAAAGGTTATTGCTTTCTGTGTATAGGAATTGTCACACTGATTTCTAACTCCTTGTCCTCATGGCTACAGCCGCTTCACTTCCAGGACCACCATACCGTATGAGCCAATAAAGAGCATTTGTCATTTTTAACATCTGCTGCTTTCTGTCTTTTCCTCTCCACTGCTCTGGATATTGATCTGCACAGGGCTCCAGCTGCAGAGGGGACTCTCAGCAGGGAGTTCATGAGAAAGGATCATTGCCTTAAGGAAACAAAACTCAGTTTTGGGACTAAGGCTCTGGGGAGGGTGGAAAAGTGGGTGGACAACTGAGGCACAGGGAGGAAAAGATGCCTCAGGGCTGAGCCAAAAGTTGGATAAATCCCATTGCAGTGGCGAACCGTGACACTGCTCCTTCTGCCTGTTGCTGCAGGAGAAAGCACAGGGGAGTGGGAAAAGGAACGAGGTTCCTGAAGGTTTAGCTAGGATTCATGAGTTAGCTCATGCAGGGCATGGCTCAGCCCAGCCGTTAATACAAACAGCAGCAAATGTTCTGGCAGAGGAGCCCAGCTCCGGCGTCAGCGCCACAGCAAGGAGGAGAACGGCATCAAACAGGGTGGAGCAGCTGAACATTGCCCTCACCAGAGAGAGCGACTGGAGGGAGGGCAGCATGAGCAAAGAGGGGTGGACACAGGGCAAAGCGCCCAATGTCTGCATGTGCAGTGGGTGCACATCGGGGTTTCATTAGCACATGCAAACAGCTCACTAAATATTCTGGCTGCTCTTCCATTTGGTGCCTCAGCTTCTTTTAGAATGAACCTGAGGTCTTCCAAGGTGCCCGCAAGCACCCAGACTTCCAGTTCCCATCCAGCCTCCCAATTCCCATCTAGCCCCCCTGGGAGGTTTTAAAGACCTGCCTGGACAGAGGGTTTCAGCCGGGCTCTGGTTCTGTTCCTGGGCTCCCTCCTGTGGCTCCACCGGCATCCCCTGGCTCTTGCACTCTGCCAGGCTGTAGGGCCAGGCATGAATCCTGGCAGCAATGACTGGGAGGCACGGTGGGAAACCAGCTCCAAAGGCCAGAGCTGGAAGGGGAGCAAATGAGGAAGGGCCCACAGCCCATTGGGGTTGCTGGTCTGAAAAGGAGATGGGCTGGTGTCCACCAACCCATCCCTCATCCCCTGCAAGCTGCAACTGGGGGTGAAGCCAGGCAGGACCCCAGGGAGTGAGAGGACAGGGGACCATCAGCCCCCTCAACGTCTGCAGGGCAAAAGCACTTCCCGGACCTCGTGAGGGAGCACTCACTATAGGGAAACACCCCCAAGCTCCTGAGCCAATGGGACCCCACACACCCATCATGCTGCGCAGAGGTCTGCAAGCACTAGACAACCCAGCCTCGTGTCTCCAGCAGGTGGGGGCCCAGAGCAAGAGAAAGGCAACGTGGTGCAGCCCTGAAAGGTCTCCAAGCCCTGATGACTCATGGTGGGGCTGGGGAGGGGCTCGCACCCACCAGTCTCCCTCCAGAACATGGAAAGGGGCAAGGAAATGATGGATTTGAAAGGGCAGCCCTCTTGCACCAGAGGAGGTTTTGTGAAGGTGGATGGATTTGCCTTCATTCATTTAGCAGTTTGCATCAGTTTTCAAGCACCTGACCATGTTCCTCAGCCTGTTTTAAGAAAATACTGGTGAAGTTTCCAAAGCAGTGGCATTTGTAACAGGCAGGGATCCCAGCTGGGCTGCTGCTACTAAACTATATTTTGTGGTGGTTTAGGGTTTTTTGGTTGGTTGGCTGGTTTTGGACTGGTTTGGTGTTGTTCCCGCCCCCCCTTATTTTTTTTTTTGGTGGTGTTTTGTTGTTGTTGTTGGTTTTTCTTAGTTTGTTTTAACTCTTGAAAATGTCAAATATAAATTTGGGTTTTTTGTTTTTAATGGAAGTTCGCACAACTCGTTGTGTGCCATCAGCCGCATCAACACATGGGCCACCCGCCACCAACACTGAACTCTCCATGAAATGTGTTTGTGAGCTGCACTGCCAAGCCCTTACCTTGGGCATCTCCTGGGCATCTCTGCAGCCTCCGTCAGCCTGGTGCCACAGGCTGCTGCTGGGCCCTTCTCCTGTGGTCTGAGGGCAAGGACGCCAAAGAAGCAAAAAGTCATCTTCTAGTTGCCACCTCCTGATGTGCAGAGACCTGGGAAACATATTCAAGTCAAACTCGTAACTTTAGCTAGCAACTTAAATGTTAGGTGAAATGAGTTGGTGTTGGTTGGGTTTTTTTTGGGTTTTATTTGTTTGTTTTGTTTTGTTTGGGGCTTTTTTTTTTTTTTTTTTTTTAAACCCAACAGATAATTTCAACATTTCCTCTGGGAATGATCCTTTCTCTGGAATGCTGAAGCATCTCCCCCTAATATTTCTCAAATGAAACTTTGCAGCTTTTTGACTCAAAAGCAGAATTTTCATCAAAGAAAATGATTTTGTTTTAATTTGCCTGCAAATGAAATAAGACACGAAATGGCTGCAGGGAAGGTAGCACAGGACGCAGCAAAACCAGCAGCAGAACAACGTTCCCAGCTGCCATCTGTGAGGCATGTTTGGTCTGAGCATTGCTGTTTAAACAGGGCAGCAACATCCCACTGCCCGGAGCAGCTGGAGACTGGAGCCTGGAGATGCCAAGGGCTGTGGAACAGCAGTGGGGACTTGCGGGATCACGGGCAGGACAATAGAGCACTCCCCAGTGAATAAATGTGAGGCTTCAAAAAATTGGTGCCCTTTAACTGGATACACTTTCCAGGGCTCGTGAATAATCCGTGTTTATCTGACCAGCTCTGAGGAAGTCATTGTGCAGATCCAGTTTGTTTTAATAGGGAGAAATTAAACTTCGCACACATGCTGCTGCTCTTTGCAAGGAAACTCGAGTGAGGAGCAGCGCTCAGTGCAGGATGGAGCTGAGGGACATGCCACGTGCAGGCAGAGAGCTGATCTGAAATAGTGGGACTTGCCAGCAATGCTGCTTCCAGGGCTCAGTTTTCCTTACTGGGAGAAAAGATGTACCCTGGGGCCATGAGAATGAAGAGATGCTACAATACTGCTGCGATAGCCTTCTGTGTTGAAAGATCTCGCTTTCCACGTGAGGCTGGCTCGGTGGAGATGACAACAGCCCCAGCAGCCCCACTCAGGGGTTAAAGACAGGCTCAGGAACCATTACAACACAATTTGGGATATTTAGGTTTCTTCAGGAACCACCAGTGTTTCATGCAGAAGAGGATAAAGGAGGTATCAGTTAATGTCTACCTAAGGCCAGAGGTTCTTTCAAGATGCAACAAGCCACAGGGGGAAACGAGACCTCCCTGCTCTGTAGAAAGCATCAGGTAACAACAACAATAATGAAGGCAAAGTTATTCCAAAACCTGGACTGCATCAGTGTCTCTGTGTGAGACTAGAAGAAAGCAATTATCTGGAGAAAGCAGGTCACACCTACACTTCAAAGTCACCTGGTAGTTAGAGCTGACTGGCCTCCAGATACTGCTGGGAACAGGCTCAAAGGACTGCAACACCCATCACAGGGCAACACCTATGGGAAAGCTTCTGAGGAGTTCATCCTAATTCATCCCTTCAGGAAATGAGATTCATGGACACTTGCCTCCTGCTCAGGAGGTCTCTCAGAGGTGCCTGTCCCCACAGCACAAGGATGCTGGGAGTTGTGTGGTCCCCCGTGGAAAAAGCTCGGGGTGAACCAGCAGGACTTCATTAACTTAGGATGAAATACTAAATTACCATCAAATGAGTAGGGTTTGAATTTAGGTTAGCAGCCCAAGTTTAACCCAAAGGCTTTAATTTAAGCAATTAACCTAAATTACAGCCTTGACTTTACTGATAATTAAACTGAGATTAGGTAGCACAGGTGAACCTACCCAAGTTAGTAGGACGTGCTCTTATTTTACAAATAAATGTATTTTTGCAAACTAAACACACAGAAGCACTCAGCCTTGTCTGAGAAAAGGTGTCCATCATCAGATGAAGGCTTCCAAGGTGGGTACTGGAGAGGAGCATCGGTACAGAGAGACAGAGAGGAGGTGATGAAAAGCTGCTGGAGGAATCCCCTGTTCACTGGCTGATTCCACAGAGAGTGGTTCAAATTTCCCACTAAAGGGAGTTGCCTCTATTGCCTTGCTAGAGTCAGAACTCACCTTCCTTATCTCAAAGGAGAGTGATTACCGTGATATCAACGTGATGCCAGAGCCAAACTCAGCCAAGACTTTCATCCCAGGTTTACAGTGTGCTGTAAATGGTTCTCCTGCCTCTTGGTCTGGGACTTGCACCCGCTGCTGCCTTCTCCCTCTGCGCATCCCGGTAGGAAGAAATGAGGAGGGGAAGGGAAGAAAAAGGCTTCGGAGCCTGCTCAACCTTGCAGATGGTCTCCGCCGCATCAGGGGGGCTCTCACCCAGCGGGACCTGCCCAAACACAGCTCCCTTTGTTTCATTAAGAGGAAAAACTACAGAGCAGCTTGAGTGAGCACAAGCATTATCCTCTGGTGGAGGAGAAGTCCGTATCAGATGAAGCTATCTGCATCAGAGCAGCAAATTCATCACATGCCTGGAGCTGCAGGGTGCACAGGAGACACTCCCCCAGGAGCTACCTGGAAACCCTGTGTTTCATCAACAGAGCAGGGTGGGGGCACCCCATTTGCCATCACCCCATACCCCAAACCTGTAGCTACAGCTCCTTGTGCTCACAGTTCTGCCTTTTCTAATTACCTCTCAAATTCCTTCCAGATGAGTGACAACCGCATCACCTCCACCCTAGTGCAAATGTGAAATGGAAAGAAATTAATTTCTTTTTACTTGGTTGGAGGAGCTGTACTATTACTATTATTAACAATGGACTCCAACGCAGTTGGCATATTCTTTAGCCAAAAAAGGCAAGTTTCATATGTAAAAGGTGCCTAAGGGGAAAAAGGAAAGTACTGACGCATCACGCTCAGTTAGTAACCAAGGGTGGGTTTCAGCCTGGTTAACTCTGCACACCCTGAGTCAGCCATCTGTTTTACCCAAAGAGTGTTCGTGAAGGTGCAGAGCTATCTCCATCCATCCACCTACCTTAGGATGGGACAATCTGCCCTTTGGTAGTGGTCTCCACTGGCTACACAAGAATACGGCAAAACTTTCAGATAGTCAATGTTACATGAGATGGAAAGTGCCCGAGAGGGCAAATCCTAAAGGAGCCATAGGCTGGCAGCTTGGACCTGCCTTTGAGTATCTTCTTGCTCTCTGGGACTTGCATCTATGCTAACTGAGTACGGTGCGCATGGGGGAAATCAGTCTCCTGCATTCAAGTCATGATGCCTGGTGGCAAATGGTCAGTTGGTGGGCAAAACCCTGAGGCTGATCAATAATCCACTGCTTTTTGGATGCAGACCCGTTGGTTGCAATCCATCTGCCTCCAGCTGCCATGGGTGCAAACATGCTGTCAGACCCAATGAGACAGCCCCGCTGGGCAAAAATCGCAGCCCTTCCTTAATATAATATTATATATAATAATTTATATATAATAAAAACTTGGTCTTGGAATAGACACCAAAATAAACACACAATTGCTACTTATTCCCCCCTTCATCTAAAAATTCCATTGTGAACGCCGTCCATCTGGAGGAAAGCCACTGGGGAAACAAAGGGGACACCAAGTATTCCTGGGTTTTCTCTACCCAGAGGAAACCTCTACTCTTGCCCCACTGTGAGACAGGGGACCACGGAAGTCCAGCATCCCTTGGCCTTGGTGGTCCCTCGCTATTAGGCTGCTGCGGTGCTGCAACCAGTGGCTGCTCAGTCCTGCAGTCAACATGAGAAGAAGCTGTCTGGGGGGGATGCGTTTACAAGTTCACCTTCTTGTATAAATAAATTATGTGTGAATCATTTATCCTGAACAACTCGAAACCACGGTGAGGACCAGAAACACTTGCTGCCCCTCAAAATGAGTTGTTTTTCACATTCTTCTGTTCCACTTGTTACTCAGACTGCCTGCCACGCTACATGCAACGCCAAGGGCTGCGCTGGTACCTGCGGCTGAGAAGGGGGAGATCCCAGGATGTCTCACTGTGTCCAGGTTTTGTGGATCTGGGCAGATGGAACCTGTAGAGCACTGTCTGGGGGATTCAAGCAGGTAGGACCACACCTTCAGAGGTTCAGTGCTGAAAGAGTTGATATAATCTCTGGGAAACTACGTCACGTTTATAAACCGTGAGTTGGGAACAGCCCCGGAGCACTCCATTTCCATAGACCCAGTGGATTCAAAGTTCCGATTCCCACAATTTTTCCTCCTTTTTTTTTTTTTTTTTTCAGCTTTTCTGTTTGTCTGCATCCTGCCATGTCCTGCATACCCATGTCCAAATCTTCAAAGCTGAGGTACGAGCACAACAATCTGCGATAGAGCTCAGTGTCAACTGTCAAAACCCACACGGGAACAAAAGAACTTGTCAAAACATTTCCTTTTCATCCCTGTCTATTTGTTAGTGACAGAAGTAAGTCTGCAGAAGCAGGATTTTCAGAAGAGATCAGCTGAGGGAGCTGAGCTTTTATAGGGATGGAGGCAAAACTATTTCTCACAGCTCTATTGTGGTGACACAGAGGGGCCAGATAGGAACACCTATCACAAAACCCCAGGAGAGGACAATTTACTGCAGGGCTTGCTGTAAACACCGCTCTGCCCAACGAAGGTCCCTTTCCCTTACACAAGGGCCAGTAACTTTTCCAAGCATTGCTTGAGAAGAGAGAAGGGGCAAAAGCAATCCCGAGGGATGAAGTTTTCAAATGAGAGAGGTGTTGAGTGACAGGCATTTGAACGGTGTTTTCCTCCCTGTGCCCAACATGACTCACTGCAACTTTCAAACGCTTTGATATGGTGAAGAGTCTGGCTGTCTACAAAGACGGCAGAAGGCGACAGTTATTCCCAAACAATACCACTGTTGCTCAGAACCCGGCTATATTATTTCAGAAGGGCGTGTGTGCGGAGTGAGTTCACTCTCCAGAATGCTGTTGAACATGCCAAGCCTAATTAATTAGAAAGATGATCCACCTCATCAAACCCATCCCAGTCTCATACATGCATAAAAGGGCTCTCCTGAGCCCGTGGAGAGCACAGGTTCATCTTTCTCCTTTCCCTCCTACTCCTTGCTCCAGGCCAGCACCTTTGCTCCTTTGTTCCTGCTGTAGCATCACTCCTGATCCAAAAGCCAGCAATGTCTCGCCAGTCCACCGTCAGGATTCAGAGGGGAAGAAGTGGCTTCAGCGCTGCTTCAGCCATCGTCCCAAACACCTGCCGCACCAGCTTCAGCTCCTGCTCTGTCACCCGGGTTGGAAACTGCAATGCTGGCAGTGGGTTTGCTCGGGTTGGTGGTGGCGGCTTCGGAAGCAAAAGCCTCTACAATGTTGGTGGATGCAAGAGGATCTCTGTGGCTGGAAGGGGTGGTAGCTTCTATGGATCTGCAGGTTTTGGTGGTGGTGCTGGTAGTGTGTACGGTAGTGGCTTTGGCATGCCAGCTAACCTTGGCTATGGATATGGTGCATTTGGTGGTGGCGTGGGTGGCTCTGGATTCCCAGCTGGGGGCATCCATGAAGTCTCCATCAACCAAAACCTTCTGAAACCTCTCAACTTGGAGATTGACCCCAGTATCCAAAGGATCCGAAAGGAGGAGAAGGAACAAATCAAAACCCTCAACAATAAATTTGCCTCCTTCATTGACAAGGTGAGACATGAGCTTCTCTAAATATCTTGTCCTAATTTTTTTGATGTGGACTCTTTTCTTAGCTGCTTTACAAGCATATAAGCTGATCAAGAAGGAATAGCAATGAGGAATGAGACTGGAAGATGCCCAGTCCCTTGAAACTCCAGGGAATGGTACCTGCTACATAGTGGTTGCTATGAATTAATCATCCAGGTCCTCCTCATTTGCTGCTTGACATCTCATAAGCAGTGGAGGAAAAAAGCTCTAGAACACAATCCCATCCTTCTGGAGATGTTTGGCGCTCTCCACTGAGCCTTACAGAAGCCTCGATAACATTTTTTTTTTAGGTGGTTAATGTGAGTTGCAAACAACCCATTTAAAACGGCCAAGAAAGGAATTGCGTGAACTGGCACTAGGGAGACATAAGCTTCTCACTGCTTCAGTTTCCTCAAAAGCATTTCAAGCGACCACTGCAGCAGTGCCAGCATGTTTGGACTGTTAGTTCCAAATAGCAAAACCTGATCCGACACTCTGCCCACTTCATTTCCTTGTTAACTCTGTTAGATGCGCAAGAGCATCTGCTCGATTTCTGCTCCGGTTGAGCAGCTCCTCGTTGGTTTTCAGGAAAAAGTGACATTATTTTGAGGTTTTTGTGGGGTGAGGGAGCGATACAGAAGGGAGGGAGAAATGGCACTTTGCTATTGTTTTCTTAACAAGAGTGCAAACCCTCTTTTGCTCCTTATCTGATTTATGGATGCACTCTTCACATGCAATACATGCAAATTACCTTGATCTAGCAAAGCAACAAAGCTGGGGCAGAGTGAAAGAAACTCAGTAGCCATTCCAGAGTCTGTTTGCAATTACTGAGCAGGGTCCCTGCAGTCAAATAGTAAATTCCTCCTTCTGTCAGATGAGAATTTGGGTGTGAAAACCTGGAGAGGGGCACTTCACCACCGCAGCTGGTACGGAGACCCCGCATTTAGAAGTTTCTCCTTAATCTCTGCTCTTTCAAAACACCTTCAGGATATTTCTCCTTGCAGGTCCGATTCCTTGAGCAACAAAATAAAGTGCTGGAAACCAAGTGGAGCCTTCTTCAGGAGCAGGGGATGAAAACAGTTAGGAACAATTTGGAGCCACTTTTTGAGACTTATATCAACAACCTCAGGGTGCAGCTGAACAGTTTGCTGAGCGACAAGGGGAGGCTGGAGGGAGAGCTGGTCAACACACAGTACCTGGTTGAGGATTTCAAAAAGAAGTAAGTTTATTGGGCTAGTGGTCTACTGACCTAGGTAGGTGCAGCTTTTCTCCATTCAATGTCCTTAAGCCAACAGTGGGGTCCAGGAGAGTCTGGGACACAGGAATTCCCGACAGTGAAGGTTGTGACCATTTCTTAAGATAAATGATAATGGAGTAACAGATCCAAATACACAAACATTTAAGGTATAATCTAGGGAATAATTAATCAAAGACTTATTCGCTAGATTACCCACTGAGAAGAAGAAAACAAAAATAATCACATGGTAGGTCTGAGTTTCAGCTCAGCATGTTTAATTTGCTCAAGACAGGTAAAAGGAGCATAACTAATGGCCAGAAATAGGAAAAAAAGAGAACAGATTCCTTATATATTTTTTTTTATGTAGTTGTTTTAACTGCTTTAGCCTAGGAACATGCTTATGGTCTCTTATTCAGATGTTCTGTAGGAGAAAGCAACATTGTATGCAAAATGCTCTTAAGGAAGTTCATTCCAGCAAACCAAAAATCACCCCCCTCTGTAACTTGCCTAAACAAATGCTCCTTCTGCTTCCCTCCTTTAGGTACGAAGATGAAATCAACAGGCGTACAGTGGCAGAAAATGAATTTGTGACGCTCAAGAAGGTGAGAGCAAATTACAGAATACCATCTGACGACTACTCGTCGAGCTTTAACCGCCTATTCATTTACAAACCCATTCACGTTCCAAAAGCCTTTTTTACGGTTTCTTCCTTGGACTGTTATTGCAGAGATTGTATTCCTGACTCACTAGCAGGAGTTTAAAACACATCACCTAAATCTCTCATCCTCCAGGATGTAGATGCTGCCTATATGAACAAGGTGGAACTACAAGCCAGGGTAGATGCGCTGACCGAAGAAATTAATTTCCTGAGAGCCCTCTACGAAGCCGTGAGTACAACCACCTCCCAAGGTATTTCAGGGAAGAGCTTCGCTCACTCCTTTTCTCGGAGAGCCTGTAATTTCTTCCCCCAGGAGATGCTAAATCTTTCACCTCTTTATAGAGTTATACCATCTGTCTCCTTAGCTGTTTAGATAACAATCTGTAGCCTCTCCCAGGTCTGCACGCTCAGCTGGAAAGTTGAAAAGGCATCTCTCCAGTGAATTAACTCACCTAATCCTCTGTGCACGTCGCAGGAGCTGTCTCAGATGCAGACCCAGATCTCCGACACCTCCGTTGTTCTCACCATGGACAACAACCGAAACCTGGACCTGGACAGCATCATCTCGGAGGTCAAAGCGCAGTACGAGGACATCGCCAACAGAAGCCGGGCTGAAGCAGAGTCCTGGTACCAAACCAAGGTGAAGAAATTGGGGGTTTCCATGCTGTTATCTTCATCTGTTGTCTCAAACAGATAAAGACTGACTCTTCCAAGAAAATTTTCTTGCACAGCAGCACTCCAGCTGCTGGTTTCGGCTTGAGGAGGGACCCATACCTTCAAGCACCTGCGTTACTCCCAGAACGATGGATTTTACCTCAGGTGACTGTTCCTCTCTCTGTGACAGTATGAAGAGCTGCAGGCTACAGCAGGCAGGCACGGGGATGACCTCCGTAACACCAAGCAGGAGATCTCCGAGCTCAACCGCCACGTCCAGCGGCTGCGGTCCGAAATTGACAGCGTGAAGAAGCAGGTAAAAAGCAGCAAACCCCCCCCACTTTCAACCAGTTTACACCCTGACTTGCAAGGGAGTGGAAAGAAAATGTCAGAGGCAATTTGGGCAAATTCTGCTTAGTTTGATCCTTTTTCACTAAAAATGGTTTAGCTGATGGTGCTGGAACAAGATCGTGTGATTTCAGGGTAGATAAAGAACAAGTCTGGGTCTTGTATGGGGAATCTGACTGGGGGTGTCTGTTCCGCAGTGCGCAAATCTGAAAGCAGCCATCGCAGACGCTGAGGAACGTGGGGAGCTGGCCCTCAAAGACGCCAAAGCCAAACTGGCTGAGCTGGAGGATGCTCTGCAGCAGGCCAAGGCAGACCTGGCCCGGCAGCTGCGCGAGTACCAGGAGCTCATGAACGTCAAGCTGGCCCTGGACATCGAGATCGCGACCTACAGGAAGCTGCTGGAGGGCGAGGAGTGCAGGTGGGTGGGAAACACAACCCTCATAGCCCTGATGCTGGAAGAGCAAAGCAACGTGAGCACTGGAGATGCTCAGCATTTCTGAACTGCTAAACAGGGCATTAGGGGGTGGGTAGGGGAGAAGATTGTCATGGCTAATGGAAATCACATCAAATTATGACAAGTTTTTTTCTCTCCAAAAGTCTTTAGGAAATGTACCATATTTTCCCCATCCCCCACCACCCCAACAGACTTCTTATCATCTTACTTTGTTGTGTTCTGTCCCCTAACAGGCTGGCTGGAGATGGCGTCCCAGTGAATATCTGTAAGTCTCTAAAATATACACAATTACCTTATTCAAGCATTAGCGTATCCCTGCACCAAGAAGCCAATGCCGTGAGAAACTGAAAGCTTTTCCTTCTCCTTCTTGCAGCTGTGACCAGAACAACTGTGGGAACGGGATACGGAGGAGGAAGCAACCTCAGCATGGGAGGGGGAATCTGCAATATGGGGAACAGCTTCAGCTGTGGAAGTGGTCCCGGGGTGAGCAGCACCACCCTCGGAGGTGGCAGCAGCTCCAGTGTGAAGTTCGTCTCAACCTCCTCCACCAGAAGAAGTTACAGAAGCTAAAAGTTTCCTTTCAGATGCCTTCAGTAGCCAGAAAACACCTTCACACTGGTCCTTTCCTAAAGCATAGTTGGGGTCAACAGAATGAGGGCCACCTAAACCCTATGTCTTGTCACACAAGAGCCTCACTTTAGGAACTCTCTCTCAGCACACGTCGTGTAGGGCTCTGCTGTTGAACATGAGTCCAACTGTTTTAAATTTGCAACTTGCTTGTTATAGCTCAGCATTTTTTGGCCGGATTTTGTATATAAAATGTGTCCCATGACTGACTGTCTCTCTTCACTTTCTGGTGTTTGTCTAATAAAAATGCATATGTAATTTATTCTATTTTGTGGTCCTTTTAATTAAAGGCATGGAACAGCAAATGCAAATGCAGATAACAAGCACTTTTCCTGGGGCCCTGCCCAGTCAAAGGCTCCGATTTTTGCTCCTCTTTCCTGAATCCCTCCATTAGCAGCCAAAGCACCCAGGCACAACGCAGCACCAAAGGGAATTTTGCTGTGGATTTCAATGTTCTCCCCATCGTGCAAGTAAAACACCTGGAAGCTAAACAGAGGGCACGCCAAGGCAAGAACCAGACACAGGGGAAAAGGTCTAAGATTCATTTACTCTGCACCTTCCAGCCAATACAACATCCAACAGCCTGGCTCCCAGGGGGCACAAAGGGCAGTGCCAAGTGTGTGATGTACTTGCATAAACTTCTAACAATAGGGAACTAATTACCAGTGAAGTCAGAGCAACCACCCGACTTGTTCTAGTCTATCAGCCCATCTCCAAACCCCTTTTACTGTGAGCTGTCTCACCTCAGCCTAAGGTGCCAGCAGTGTGAACATCTGCCTGAGTGAGTTGAAAGCTCTCCTGTTGTGTTCGGGGCACTGGCCACACTGGTTTAGATGTTTATCTTGGGTCTTGATGCTGATGTTCCCTCTCCTTCAGCTATAAGCAGGTGGAGGATCTGGTCTATATGCATTCACATACTATACTCAGTTAGGTGTCACTCATCCAATGAAAATATAGCCAAAAATGGGATACCTGTTGGAAAGTAAAAGTCTTCAGGATCCAATATTTCTTCACATTCCTAGAAGACATTACAGACAAGATCCTGTTTTGAGAAGGTGACGAAAACCCAGAGGAGGTACAGCCATTTTATGCATGGTTCTGACTAACCAGGAGAAATTGAGAAGCAAAAGCTGAAAGCTATGGAGCGACAGATCAATTGATCAGATAGACGTGATTAGAACAAAAAGTCCCAGTCCACACCCTATGTATTTCAGTAAGTTCAAGTAATGGGTAGAGAAGCACTCTCAGGTAAACACTCAAGGAGATGGGCAAATAGAGTGGAACTGGCAGTGCCTGAACCATCGACTGTATTCAGATTTTCTGACACCAGCAGTTTCCCATGATTCTCTAGGATGTGCTGAACTCTACATGTTCCTCTCTGCATCCCTCAGGAAATCTCCATCCCAAACACTTGCAGGCTTGGTTACAGGTCTGCTGCTGCTCTCCATTCCTGCTCCACCACATCTCCTTACTGAATACTCCCAGCTTCCTGGGAAAGAACAATATCCTCACTCTGAACAGCAGCCTGGGCAAGGTTAAGTATTGGTCTTCCTCACTGCTGCCCAAACACACTCTCTAACCAGAGAGGATATAAAGGACGTAGCCAACAGGCACGTCACACAGATGCATCCATTGCATCAACACCTGGGTCACAACACGGCAACTATGAAGCCCTTCATCTAGCATCGGAAAGGCTGAGGCCAGAATATTTGTCCTTCCAAAGCATCCCTTTTGAAGCAAGATATAAAAACCCCCATCCTGGCAAAGGCTGGCATCTCTGGATACATGACCAGCATACAGCTGTCCTTGCTCCAGAGCAGGATGCCGGTCACCACGTACATAATCTTCTGCACTCAGTGCTTCAGGACAAGTTAAACAGATGCACCAATGACCCGGGGCTTATATTTCACTGTCAGAGGACAGCCCTCGTTAATTCAGCCCAGATTAAAACCTTAGTCATCATGAAATGAAAGGTGTTCTCACTCGGGGGCTCGAATTTGCAATGCGTGGAGGGAACTGATTGCTCATTGCTGCTCGTAACATTTTTACAGAGTTCTTTAGTACAGACAGGCAGTAGCTTAGTCACAGAAGCTCCGCTCTCTTAAAAACTGCTGCTGGTTGTAACGCACAGTGGCTGAAACACTCCCAGAACAGTTGTTTTAGCTTCATTCCAGGGTGTGTAATGGAAACATTAGAGGAATAGAGAGGAAAATAGAAGAAGAAAAAAAATAAAATTAAAAATCGCATATCTGAAAGCAAAAAGAGATGATGGGCATCTGCAAATTTTCCTCCTAGGACCCTCTGGTCAAACTCAATCAACTGCCTGGATTCCACATGGGAAGTGGGAAATATGAGCGTGTACTGGAAAGATGCATCTTCGAGCACCTACTCCATATACCTGGTGCCTGCGCGTGTCTTTTTAACAGCTGGGGAAAGCTACAACTTCCCAGCAGTGCTACAGGTGGCTGTTGCCTCCGCTGAAGAGTGGGTGTTGAGCTGGGCCATGGGCATCCGCAAGGGAGACAAACCTTGGCAAACCCAAGGGGCTGCAGGGTCTGAGAGAAGCATGTCCATCACTGGGCATCCAGACAAGGCGCTGGGAGTGACTTTGGAGCATCTCGCCTGTTCTAGGATAAGCACCCGTGTGCTACCCCAGAGCGCTCACAGGGAGAGTCAAGACACCACGTGTCTTGACCAGAGAAATTCCTGGGTGCTCTGCAGAGTAAGAGTCAAGGGAGTTGGCTGTGAACAATGTCATAAGCCAGGATCCCAAGCACTGAATTTCCTTGTGAGTAAGAGATAGCAGAGGGAGAAGACAACAGACGTGGGGAGGGCATCCTGGGAACAGGCTTCGCAATATGTAGAGACAAGGTCACCCCATGAGTCAGAAAACAGATCAAACAACCTATGAAGGTGAAGCCCTGAGAAATTGCTAAGTCAGTTTTTATGTCGTCACACACAACGGTAACTCACTCCCAGGTCATATTCTGGTATTTCATTTGTTGTCAGTCTGAACCAGGATGAAACGTAGACACTTTTCATAAAATACCATTTATAAGATTATCTTCTGTGTCCTTCCCACTCCCAGCTGCTTTTCAATAGCCGACGGTCCAAGACTTCCAGTAATGCACCATCCCCACGCTGGCTTTCCCTCCATCGCCTCCTTCTCCCTTCTGTATCAGGTCTGGTTTGAATGATTCTTGTTTGGGCATGAGAATGAGAGTCCAGAATTTACAACAAGTCAGGGCCTGAGGCGCTGAAGCCCCGTTGGGGTTTACTCAAAACCACAGCAGCAGGAAAACACAGACCCACAAAACCAGATTTCTCAGACCTCGGACCACTGCACCGTGAAATACGGAGCCTTTACGCAACAGAGGGATTGATTCATCCCCGAGATATTGATGAGTGAGCACTTGCCCAACACAGGGAACCATCTACTGCAGAGGTGAAAGGAGGGAGCAGGAAAGGGATGTCTGCGAACAAGGGTTGAGCCGACAGTATTTAGTGTTTTCTCAGATATTTCAACAGCCAGATCATGACTGTCACCAAAAAATGCAACTCCTGCACTTTGTGAGTGCTTCACAAGTGCCTGTGCTCACAGTGAACTCACCCTCTGCTTTGCTGCTGGGTGTGCCGAGACCAGTTAATCAGTAAGATGATCACCACGCTAGACCCATCCCCAGTTGTACGGGTATAAAAGGGCCCATTTCAGCCTGGGAGACCACAGCTTCATCTTCCTGCCTTCACCTACTTCCTTGCTGCTTTATTCTTCCTCCCCATCTCACCCTGCTCACATCAGCTGCCATGTCTCGCCAGTGCGCTGCAATGAACCAGAGCAAAACTGGGTTCAGCGCTGCTTCTGCTTTCAGTCCAAATGACACCAGCACCAGCTTCTGCTTACGTTCTGCATCCCAAGGTGGAAGCTGCGGTACCGCCCCTGGGTATGGAAGATTTCCTGGAGGTTTTGGAAGCAGGAGCCTCTACAGTCTTGGTGGATGCAAGAGGATCTCTGTAGCTGGAAGAGGTGGTGGCTTTTATGGACCTGCAGGTTTCAGTGCTGGCACTGGGATCTCCTGTGGTTTTGGTGGTGCAGCTGGTGGTCCCTTTGGGTTCAGCAGTGGCATGGGTGGCCCTGGATTCCCTGTTGTCCCAGCTGGAGGCATCCATGAAGTCTCAGTCAACCAAAGCCTTCTGAAACCTCTCAACCTGGAGATTGACCCCAACATCCAGAGTATCCGTAAGGATGAGAAGGATCAGATTCAAACCCTCAACAATAAGTTTGCCTCCTTCATCGACAAGGTGAGACATATTTCTTGGTTATGCTATATTGATTCTTCAGCAGGGAAGCACAGACAAGGTATCTTTATCAGCATTTTTGGTGCCCCTCTACTGCTGTTTCTGACATCAGCAGCCTGGGACTAAAACCTGAGGGGTTCCAGCTTTGAGACCATTCATCCCTCATGTCAATGCAGAGGCAAGACCAGCCAACAGGGGCAGGCTGGTGACACAGGATGTAAGGAAGCAGAGTCTGCAAAGAGATCAGGAATGCTAACACCTGATGTGCAATGTTTGCTTGCTTGTATAAATTGTCAGCAAGCAAATCCTTACAGGACTGTACCTTCCCTCTCTAAAGAAAACCACCCTAAAATCACTGTTTCTAAAACGTCTCCTTTCTCTATCCAGGTCCGATTTCTTGAACAACAAAACAAGGTCCTGGAGACCAAGTGGGCCCTTCTACAAGAACAGGGGAACAAAACAGTCAGAAACAACATTGAGCCCCTCTTCGAGACCTATATCAACAACCTCAGGAGACAGCTGAACTGCTTGCTGACAGACAAGGAGAACTTGGGAGTGGAGCTGACCAAGGTGCAAAGCCTTGCTGAGGACTTCAAGAACAAGTAAGTTTATCCATTTGTGGTCTGCCTGGAAAGCAAGGTGGGCTGCGACAGATGACAGCTCTGTTGCATCGGTGCAATCACACAAGGGAAGAAGGGGGTTTTTTTGCTGATATAATTAATCTTCTGAATATGGCCCAGGTTGAGTTTAGTATGAGGCATATTCAGTCTCACTTCCCCATGGCTGAAAGTCACAGGCAGAAGTTTATAGGGCTAAGAGACCAAAAATGTACATACAAAAATAAATAAATAAATAAATAAAATAGAGGCTTGTCCTGAAAATATGAAATTATTTTGTACAAGCCTGGACCAACCCTCTGCTTCCATTCTGCAGATATGAAGAGGAGATCAACAAGCACACAGCTGTAGAGAACGAATTTGTGACCCTGAAGAAGGTGGGTGCACATACGCTGTGCTTCCCAGCCCTGCACCAGCAGAGCATGAAACACCTTCTCCAGCTTTTCCCTTGCTTCTCTGAAAACCACTTCATTTTTGTGATGTATCTCCTCTTCTAGGAGGTGGATGCTGCCTACATGAACAAGGCAGAGCTGCAGGCCAGTCTGGACTCCCTCATGGAGGAGATCAATTTCCTCAGAGCCCTCTATGAAGCTGTAAGCACCAGCAATTCCATCCTTCTCCCAGTTTCCAATGTCCTTGCCTTCCTTTCCCACTTCAGAGGCTCAGGAGTGGTTAATTTCCACTCTGTTGCAGTAAATCATTCAATGCTTTTCCCATTCTGTCTTAACCCCACCTTAAACTGTCTTGGAAAAATCACTTTGTCCACCCTCTACCTTGGGGGGGTTCCTCTCTCTGAGAAACGTTTGTGTCTCATGCTTGAGACTCACCCAAATACCTGCTGCTATTGCAGGAACTGTCTCAGATGCAGACCCAGATCTCCGACACCTCTGTCATCCTGACCATGGACAACAACCGCAGCCTGGACATGGACAGCATCATTGCAGAGGTCAAAGCACAGTACGAGGACATTGCCAGCCGGAGCCGAGCAGAGGCTGAGTCTTGGTACCAGTCCAGGGTGAGTGCCTAGGAGGCTTCTGCAGTGGTTATACCACACTCCCTCCCCAAAATCCTCAAGGGGAGGGGGGTCTCACTGCGATTTTTACAACACAGGATTGTCTTTAGATTTAATAATTCTATACAGTCTAGAAGTGCTGAGTTGGGGTGGACAACGCGTGCACACTTCTGAGTGCAAACACCCACATGCCCACATTCTTCTTGGCTCTAAACCCAAAGTATTTCACCTGATTGTTCCTCTCTCTGTGACAGTATGAAGAGCTGCAGGCTACAGCAGGCAGGCACGGGGATGACCTCCGTAACACCAAG
>JAAGNO010000994.1:0-11631 GCA_033439905.1 Ceryle rudis
CAGTACCCCACGTCCCCAGCCGTGCCCAACGTCCCCATCCACATCCTATGTCCCGCACTGTCCCCATCTCCCCTACCAGTCCCATGTGCCCAACTGCACCCCCTAACCCCAGCACCCCCCCCTGTCCCCCCCCGGGACCCCGCAGGATTCACCCAACGGCACCTGGGACCCCCACCTCTCAGCCCTGGGCGGCAAAGGGCTCCTGGGGACCCCACCTCTCAGCCCCTGGGCCCCCCAATCCTAGCCCCAGGGCGCCGGGCCCTCTCGGGCCCCCCCCGCCCCGCCCCGGCCGCCGCTGTCATCTCGCTCCGGGAGGCGCGAGGCCGTCGGTTCTTTCCCCCGCGGCCGCCCGTCATGGTGCGGCCCGGGCTGCGGGCGGGGCCGAGGCCGCAGTGTGGCGGGGCGCGGGGCTTTGAGGGGCCGCGAGCGTGGCCTGGGCGAACGGGACTCCGACCTACCCCTTTGTGTCCTCCCCTACTCCGGGCCGGGCCCGCGGGCCGTTCGGCGGGCCCTGCCTGCAGCCCGGCTGCGCCCTGTCCGCCGCCACCGCCTCCCACGGCCGCTCCCTGCACGGCGATGGGTTCCCCCGCACCGACTCCTCAGGGCAGGGTCGGAGGACCCTGCCTGACTGCCCGGTGGCCCCTCCGCTGGCGTGGGCCGCGCACCTGGCCGGGACCGGGGCCGAGCCGCGCAGCACTGAGGCCGGGCTGGGGCTTATGGTTTGGGTCTACGGGTCTGAGGTCTCCCAGCCTCGGTAAATCACTTGCTATTCAAAATACAGTGTCCGTGCGCTTTACACGCTTTCTCTGCGGCCGGTCCGTCGGGAGGGTTCGCGCTCGCCGGGAAACCCGAGCGGTGGCTGCCGTGCCGATCTCTCGTCCGGCCCCACTCGGCCCTTCGGTGCGGGCTCAGCTCCCCGGCCGGCGGGCAGGGCCTGGATGAGCCCATCTCCTGCTTTCAGCGTGCGGCTGGTGCTACTTGGGTTTCCCTTCGTTTGACGTCAGCAGAAGCATCAAACAAAGGCATTAAGTATTTAGGAATACCTATGGAAAGGAAACTCGGTCCTTACCCAAAGCAAGTAACCTTCCCACCCCCTGAGATGCCCGAGTAAAGCCCCCAAGGTTGGCAGACTGGTTTTAGCCCAGTCAGAGCTCACCAGTACAACCAGTCCCTAATGCAGGCGTGACCCAGGTGACCCTAAGTGGGTGCTTTGCTTTGCACAGTCAGTGCCCTCATTCCCCCCAAGCAGCACCTTGTTGCCCTCGTTGTTTCCCCAGCTGCCACCCAACAAGTGTTCTGAGCTGTTCCCCGGCATCCCACAGCTGTGTGGGTCAAGGTCTCTGCCCCTCTCAGCCCACAGAAGCCACCAACAGCCAATGACAAAAGCAGGCAGTGCCAGAAAGGGAGCAAGGGGGTAATTATGTTTTCACCACCGGTCATTTGGGATTTATGGGATAATACTGGCTCCCTGTGCAACCCAGAAAAACTAGTCCCAGTGGCTGGAGAAAGGCAAAGCTCCCTTGAGGGCTGATGACCAGTCCAGATCAGGTCAGAGCAGGGCTGAAGCTTAGGGAAAGGCAAAGGGAAAGGTTGGAAGTGGTTGGTGTGGCTCTTCACTGCGTAACCAGCTGCAAAAGCACCCGGTGACAGTTCACCCATGCCATGGGTGTCTGAGGAGTCATGGATGAGAAACGCCTTGGGAGAAACAAGACTGGGGGTTTTCAGGGCAGAGGAATTTGTCCTGATTTCTAAGAAAATTAGGGTACAAACTCCTGGTGGCTGCAGCTGCCAACAATGCCAGGCATGGGGTCTTGCTGGGAAGTGAAACACAGCCAGAGATGCCACCAGGCTGAAACATCAGGTGGAAAGGGACCCAAATCACCACCCTGGACTGGGTGTCCCTTCCAGCTCAGAGGTCCACTGGCCACCAGGAAAGCAGCCCCTTGGGGTGGTAACCTTCCTAAGCACAGCACCAAGCAGAAGCATTGCAACAGTGGGGGGCAATTTGGGGTGAGTGGGTGCAGAGGCTGTAAAGGCGGGTGCCTCACTGAGGCACCCAGGGCTTTGAGGTGCCAGTGAGGCCAGAGGATGTGTCCCTGGGACCAGTGTTAGGGATTTACTCATATCATTTACTCACTGTGACAGGCCGACTGTAGGATCCCACTGGGAATGACAAGTCCGAGTGAAGGTTTCCAATTAGTCTTTTCATAGTTCTTTGGTTACAGCTTGAGCTGGGTGACTCTGGAGAGGGACCCCTACCCCAATTCACACCTCTTAAATTATACCTGTTCCACCCATCACCCAATCTGCATGTCCATCTCCAACTCTAACCACTTAATTCTGGTCAGTGCTCTCTTGATTTCTGAATGGTTCTCACCGATGCTGGGCTGGCCACCTTCTGAAGTTACTTCATTCTCTTGGAATTGTCTCCTGTCAAAAGTTTACACTTGGCCAGCTCTTGTGGCCTAAGACCTCGGCTATTTTAGCAGCTAACGCTAAGCCACTAAAGCTAAATTGGACTATGCAGAGAGAAGGATACAGTTTATCAAATTTATTCTGTAACACCAGCACTGGGCTGCCCAGGACTCTCCCACCTCCACCCACCCCAGTGGTTCCACACACTCCCTGGGACCCCTGCACACCTCCCATCCCCCCACTGCCCAGGGGGCAGGTGGCCCGTGGCTGGGTGCTGGGCACAGTCACAGACGCAGACACAGCATGGCCAAAGGTCGCCTGCACCGCCCCGGCAGTGTGGCAGCGCCACGGGTCCGCTGCTGCACCCGCCTGTCCTCCCGCCGTGCAGAGTTGGTTCCTCCTTTGCCTAACACCGGGGCAGGAAGCGTGGGGTGAGAGAAGGGGAGTGTGAGCCATGAGCTGCGGCATGCTGGGCTCCCAGCCCCGCGGGAGAACGGCCATGGCCAGGCAGGAGCGGGAGCAGGAGCGGGAGCAGGAACGGGGCTTGGCGGAGCAGAGTGTTGCTGGCATCACCCGGATGTTTGACTCCCTGGAAGTCACCCAGCCCCGAGCGGGGAGCCTCGCCCGAAGATCTCATCTATGGCCGGCCACCATGGGGTGCAGAGAGCGTTTCCATTCACTGCAGAAGATGGACACCAACAGGAGCGTCAGCCAGGGCAGCCAGGGCTCAGGGAGCTGGGGCAGGACTGCTGGCAGGCTCTCTGCTGGCCCTGGCAGTACTCGGAGGAAGGAGCTGAAGGAAATCCTCCTGCAAAGCAACAGGTCTGGCAGCACCAAGCGGTTTGCCACCGCTCAGAAGGTGTCCAACGGCAGCAATCTCCCTGCAGGGCCTCACCAAGAGCAGAAGCCTGAGCAGAGCTCAGAAGTGTTGTCCCTTGCCCTGGATCCCCTGGAGCATGAGTGGCTGCTGACAGCAGCCCAGGGTGATGCAGACAACATTGTCAGACTGCTGGACATGGATCCCAGCCTGCTGACCAGGAAAGACTTTGTGACGGGCTTCACTGCTCTCCACTGGCTTGCCAAGCATGGCCACTATGAGAACTTCATCCAGGTCATCTCCCACGCTCAGAAGAAGGGCTATCCTGTCAATGTGAACATCTCCACAGCCAGTGGTGGGCTCACCCCCTTGCATCTGGCCGCAATGCAGGGACACGAGCTGCTCATCAAAGTCCTCGTGGGAGCTTATGGGGCAGACACCAGCCGCAGGGACCACAGTGGGCGCAAGGCTTGGCAGTACTTGAGGGCAGACACCTCCATGGAGCTGAAGGAGCTGGCAGGAGCCTTGGAGGAGGACTTGGTCCAGCTGTGCTCTCACAACACCAACAATAACTGTAAGTCATCCAGAGAAGCCAGGGCAGGGTGGGACTATGTGGACTCCAGGGCCGAGGATAAAGCCCTGTTCTCCTCACGCCTGTCGTCCCTCCGGGCCTTTGTCAGACAGGCATTTGCTTTCTTCCAAAAGCCCTGAAGCTCCCCTGGCCCATTCACCTGCAAACCTGTGCTGAAGAGCAGCCAGAAGAGCCTGCAGGGAGCTGGGAACTTGGTGAGGGTCAGCGCTTAAAATCTCAGCCAAGTGGGGATTAACCCCCTGCACGGCCACCTCAGGTATCACATAGTCTTCTGAGGCTGTGCTGGTATGAGTGTGTGGGGTAACTATGGCCATTGGGTGCACTGCCTGGGGACAGCCCTTCCAAAACAGCCTCCTTTTCCTGGAGGGGGTTTTGCTCCCTGCCCCTGCTGATGGGGACGCCTTGCCACAGCCAGCAGAATCCCATGGTGGGGGGTCACGTGCAGGCCCTGCTGCTGGGAGCTGCTCCTCTGACACTCTGCAAGATGCTGGCGTGACCCACCATGAGAGATGGTGTCCCATGCTGGAGGACAGGGGTAGACATTAGGGCTGCCCATCCTGGGCTGCAGGCAGTCTTTGTGTGTGACCATGGGTGGGTTACACAGCACCTCGGTGACTTGCTTCTCTTACCTGTCAAATGAGACTGTCAGCGCTGCCCTCGCTCCCAGCAACACTTGAGGTTGAACGGGTTGTGGTGCCTTGGGTGCCTGAATGGAGACACTGGCAGAATATAATTAAATAGTTCACAATCATGCCAGAGGCCTGGCACTGAGCTGATGATGGAGAAGCAACTATGGCTTCAGTACCAACCCCCCAAAACACTTCTGCATGAATATTTCTCTGCTGGCAGGGAGAGCGGGTGCAGCCAAACAGACTGTGCTGCTGAGCTACAAACAATTCCCAGCTCCCTCTGAGATCCCCAGATCTCTGCCACATACACCTGCTCTGGGTTGCTGTTTGTTTGCGACAGACAAAGCTGTTTCTCAGTAGAATAAGAGCTGGAGTACCTGATTTGCCACTGGGCCCAGAGAAGTCTTTCAAAGTGCAAGATGAATCCCTTTGGCAGCCCTTCCCTGGGGACCTCTGTCCTGGGGTCCCTGAGATGCTCAGTCCCACTGGGGTTGGAGGCAGGACTGACACTCAGTGGGATGGCACATGGCAGCTCCCATGGGGACTGGAGTCCAGGAACAGCTCTGGAAAAATGATTCATTGCTCAAAACCATGGAAAAGTTGTTGCTACTGAGGTCACACTCAAAAATGACACTGAGAAACATCCCCACTGCAGTGTATCCCTGCATGTACCAGTAACTGTGTGAAAAGGCCAAAGCCTCAGCTCAGCCTGTTTGCATTTTGTTCACCAAGTGGAGCTCTACCCAGATGGTTTCAATTTGCTTTTCACATCCTTGAAGACCAGGGCTGCTTCAAAATATCTTCAGAAAGACAACAGCCCCTTCCTCTTTTTCATCAGCATGAGACCATTTCTAATCCTTTAAATAGCAGTCCCATTTGAGAAGTGACTCTCAGACAGCAACTGGGGAGTTTCTGTTCCCCATGCCAGAGCAGCAGCCCTTGTGGAGACATCTCCTTTGGAGGAGAGTTGTGTTTTTTTCCCAGCTGCCTTTCTGGGGATCTGCAGAGGTGACCCAGCGACTCAGGATGATCTCTGACCTGGCTGCACAGATGAATTTGCACCTTGATGCAGAAAGACACGTGGGTAACTCCCTCGGGGGAACTTGAGCCTGTGAGTTTCACAGACCCTGAGAAAACCCTGTTTATATTCAGCTTGTGCTCTGAAATGCTGCTTGGACACTGGAGTGACCCACTCTGCAGTGGACAATACAGCGGAAGAACAGTGTCCAGACGAGCTGAGAGTGATCCAGTGACTGGATAGCCTCCACTCCAGGTGACTGGATAGACACATAGATGTGTCCAGAAGTTTTTTTAATCACTGAGCTCAGCAGTGGAGACATACAAAACACACAGGGAACGGATTTAATGCCTGATCTGCATTTTTTTTTTGTGATGTTTGAATAGATTATGACAATGTAGTTCCTTCCAGCACTTCTCTGGCCACATCCATGCCATGGGACAGCAGGCTGCTAACCAACCTGGTCACACCAGCACAAACTCCATGAAAAGCACTGATATCAAAACATGTGCAATCTTTAGTTCTGGTAACCAAAGTGCTGTTGGTAAGTCAGGGAGGTGCACGTCTGATGAAATACTTTTTGACCTGTTGGGGTCTGTCACCCTTTCACAGCAGCGTGCCGCGGGGGGAGGATGCAGGATGGCTCTTACATCATCCTCTGAGTAAGACACAGAGTAAACAGTGGAATTAGAATTTCCTTGAAGGAACCATTTCCTTGGCATTTGTACCTGCGGCTTAGTCACGTTCCACCAGGAAACCTGGACTTCAAACTTCCTTTTGGAAAATAAAACTTAACTGGCAAACATTCCACTTAAATATGACTGAATGATTTTTCATACTTGCCTCTCCTTGACGGCTAACCAAAACCCCTGAAGGCAGCATTTCCCCCATCTTTTAGTCATGGGTTTGAAGCCACATTCTGCTCTGATGCAACTTAGGCAGGCACTTCAGAAGGAGCAAGACCAGAGCTCTACTTCTCTGGGGGGGCCTTACAACATACTCATCAATGCCAGCCCCTGCCTTGCAAGGGTTCCTCTCTACAGAGCAAAACAAGGATCTTCTTCAAACAGCAGTACCCTTCCTGCTGTTGTACGTTGTGCTTGCCTCAAACACCATGCCACTTGCAGTGACCCACTCCTCTGTCTCATGTGGTTTGTTTTCATACAATTTACTTCATACTTTAATGTCCAACTTGAAAAGCAGATTCAGTCAAATGAGGAAAAACAATATGAGGGGTTATTTTCTAAAGCAGCTCCTTGGTAGAAGCTGCTTCCATCTAATGAAAATAGCACAGTAATGATAGTAATAGGGACACTATCTTACAAATAGTTCTATCTATTGCTCAGGAAAGCTTTCCCACAAATGCCATAAAGAAAACTCTTTTCATTCTCAAGGCTATGAAATAAGTTTTTTCCTCCTCAGCCAGGTCCTCACAGACACAATGGAACTCTGTGAGCAGCTTTGCTGGCCAGTGGTGGTGATGGGGAGAGGCAGGGGGCAGGTTGCAGGGCTCCAAGGCTGGTCTTTGATCCTCAGCAGTGCTGTTATATCCTAAACACTTGTGTCAAAGAGAAAGGGCACAGAAGGAGTTTAAAAAGCATTGGGGTAAAAGTGTTTGCAGCACGTGGGCCTCTGTTGAAACATCTCTGTCAATGTTGCTTGCTGCTTTCCTGTTGCAGTGACTTACTCCTTCCCCCTGATAACAAACTAGGCTCTTACCAGTCAGGGAAAGAAGCTAAAAGACACTTCTGAAGTATCCTGAAGTTGATAAAAATCCCGGTCTTGCTCTCCTGTGTGCACAGAAACCTCCAGCGCCTCTTATGAGGCAGAGACCATCCCAGGCTCTGAGCAAGGTGTGCATTTATTATGCATTTATGCATGCCTGACATTTGCTGCTGCCCAGATTTATTTGATACAATTGTAATGTGGAGATAAATCTATTTACCTTCAACGTGAAAAGCAGCAACATCGAAGGTGTGACAGCCTGAAGCTTCCTCAGGAAGCTGCCACCCCGGAACTGAGCCACCACAGCAGGGTGAACCCCGAAAATAGCACCAGAGCACTTCACAGCCCTCAGCGCCAGGATGGGCTTTGCCACAGTCACATCTGAGAACAGGTTCACACCTTCAGTTACTTCCCGCTGACCAGTGTGTGTCCTAGGCCTGCACTGCAGAAGGGAAAGGAGCAGCAGCTCCAGCGGAGAACGACAGTGTTGAGGAACTGGAGTGACAACCGACGACTCTGAGCAGTTCAATCCCTCCTTTCCGCTCTCCCTCTTTAAAATAGCTGCTAACGCCTCCTTTGAGCAACATCTTGTTACTTCCTTTCTGCAGGGAATGTTTTAAATTAAGCTGTATCTGTGTCTGGCATCAAGACCAACTTGGTCAAGCCAGCAGAGCTCCAAACAACGCTCCTGTTATTACATATTCTCGGGAACACGCAGCCATTATGTGCTAGTCTCTAGGACCATTGCATGTTGTAGGAGCTAAATCACTCTGCTGTATTCTTCCCTTTCCTACCACCCAAGTGAATCTTTCTTTCATCCCATTATTCCACTGCACCCACTCCCCAGCCAGGACTTAACCCCAGGCTCTAAAGGTTGCCCTGCCCCAGGTCCTACCTGGGAGCAGCTCCTGGTGGTGCAGGAACAAGGAGCTGTCGTTGGCTGACTGCAGGCCTGAGGCTCATGAGGAGCCATCTGCAGCTAACACAGGCAGGTGTCCAGGGGCAGCCTCGCCCTGCCGCCCAGGGGCAGGATGGGGAGTCTTGGTGTTCCGGTATCACAGACTGTTCTCAGCTCTGCATTCCCGCTCCCTGGGCAAGTATTTTTAGAGCACTTCTGGGCATGTAACATTCCAGCGTTGCCCAGTGCCACAGGGCCACCATGCGCACTGTTCAACACTCGCAGCTCAGACGCACTCTTCCATTAGCTCAAAAGCGTTACCTGGCTGCCCGATCGGCGCAGCTACGCTTCACCACGTGCTCCACCTGGGACGCTCAAAAGGGCCACGGGGCAAAGAGCAGAGGAGTCGAGCCCCTGCAGCTGTGACAGAGACCAGCCTTGGGAACAGACATGCATCCAAGGTGTAAGCAGGATGGAAGAGAGGGTGGCGACTGGGATGGACTTGGTTTTGTGAAAGGTTTTGTTAGTTTGGATCCCCCTCACCCCCCACAGCACATCTCAAATGGGAAGCCACCTCACCCCAGGGGAGCATTTTCAGTGTGCTTTGTTTTCCAGCCCCATAAAATGCACCCCGTGGCTACACAAGACACAGCTTTAGCAAATTCTGACAATGATGCTTACTTTCCTTAGTAACGGGCTACACATCTACCAGACAAGTAACTGAGCCTTCCCTGGGGCTAAGCAGTAAGAGGCTGGCACTCCAGAGTTACTGTAGCCGCAGTGGCCTTTGGATCATCAAGTGAAGTCTGCCTTTTTCTTAGTTTGTCTAATAAAAGATTTTCTTCAAATGAGCTCCTCTAAAATCAATTCTAATTTCTAACCCTTTTCTTTAAAAAATGGGTATGCTTTGCTCTTGCTGGTTTACCGTAAATGAAAGGACAGAGCCTGCTGTAGCTGAAGAGAGCTGACAAGGCTTCTCCGCTCAGTGAGATCATACTCACAGTAACAGTTTTCATCCTCTGTCCCACCATACATACATGAAATAACTTCACCCGAGGCATTCAGGTCCGTATTTATTATTAAGCCTGTACACTGTCAATACTTGTGAAAGAAAGAACAGTAATGAACACAGTCTTCATGTTTCAGATGCAAATTACATCAAGATTTCCCCAGTTAACATCAATATCCCAAACTAGCTTATAAAACAAGCAAACAACCAGACAAACACTGGGGACTGCAGTCCAGCACTAAGGAAGGAATCCCTCGGGGGTCGACAAACACGGTACGTATGGGATGTATCGATCTGATGCAGAAAGACCAGTGTTATTAGAGTTCCCAGAAGACAGTCTCTCTTACAAGCCCAGTTTGGTCCTTCTCCAGTGTCTCCTTTTGGAGTTGTACCTACAACAGAAGCAGTGTAAATTAGCACACTCACATTTGAGGATGCAGGCAGATTGAAGCCACTCTGAATTAGCTCAACAGGAAAGCACCAAGATCTTTCCTCGGCGCTACAGTGAAAAGCTGATGGTAATAATCAGTTGTGCACCCAGTTTTTTGAGTTTCCATCTGTTTACTTTCCTCATCCACTAACCAACTAGCACGTTACTGCAACAGAATCTAAACCTCAAAGACATCAAGACCTTCCAGAGAGGTATCAGCACTGGCCTATGAACACCCTACCCTGTGATCTTCTACTGACTGTCTAATGATAAAGAAAACTACTTCTGGAATGTAGTTCAGAATCTAAACTAAAAAGTAACATTTTTGTTCAAAAGATGACAAGCAGAACAGCGTACAGAAAAAGTTCTTTTCCAGGAAAGTAAACTCCTTCATGAGCATGTACTTGTCCATGTTAAGAATCAACAGTTCCACCACTGTGTAGGTGAAACCGAAGACAGTGTTAACAGGGTTACTCTCAGCAGGGAAATGGCAGCACTCCCACAGAACGAAGCACTGAAATTGCAGCCTGCTTTCGCACGCGCGACGGGTAAAACTGACTGAAGGGCAGCAAGACAAAAATTCATGATTCTGCCCTATGATAGAAGTATTGCAAAGTAGTGCAATTTAGCTAAAATGGAACTCTAAGATGGTATGTGGAAGCCAACGATACAGTTTGGGGCACATAACACCAATTTTCCCTAGGAAAAGGAACAGGAACAGGACCTGGCAGCTGCCTGACAGGAGGCTGTAGTGAGGTGGGGGTTGGTCTGTTCTCCCATGTAGCCAGTGTCAGAACAGAAGAAGTGGCTTCAAGTTTCACCGAGAGAAGTTCAGATTAGGGAAATAGTTTAGTGGAGACCTGTCAGTGTTGGGTTAACGTTGAACTTGATGATCCTGGAAGGTCTCTTCCAACCCGAGCGATGTTAAGATTCTATTTCTGGGCCCTTTCACTGCCTTGAGACAGACACTGCTCCTGTCACTCTCCTCACTATTTAGGACAAAAAATAAATCTGGGAGAAATAATCCTGTTCCCTTCAAGTCTAGGCAGGGAAGCATGAGATAAAAAGCTAGCTGCACAGTGCAAGGGACACAGCTATACTGGTTGAAGCTTTTAAACTAGAGGGCTCAGATATGCACCACTTTCTGCATGGCTCACATTCTGTGGTCTTCTCTTACATTTTCCAATAAACAATGCTTGAAAATAAACACTATAGGCAAACAAAAAGGAGGTGCAAATTAATTCTGCAGTCATGTGACAAGGCTCTTCTACAACCTGTTTTTTATCTCATATGCCCAAGCCCTTTGCCCCCTTATGTGCAACCTTCCATATCTCAGAACACCCATGCTCAGTAAGGGACTGTTCCTTCAAAGTGCAGAAGCCCAGAGACAGCTACAAGAGAGAGCAAAGGTGACGGGAAGGGGAATGTCAGAAGCCAAGAGGATATTTATGGAATAAATTGTCCGCACATAGAGTTCATGCTTTCAGTTTCAACATGCCATCACAGACCATCTGTAGATACTTGGAGAGCACTGGGATGAACTGAACTGCTACGGGAGGAAAAGGCACGGGAGCCCCACTCTGCCTCAACACAGCAGGCCGCCAGTAGCCGGTGGGTCTGTGTGCCTGCCCCAGCACGGCTGGATGGCACTCACGGCCACGCAACTGCGCCTGCGCTTGTGTAAAGGCTTCTACACAATCAGCTTCTGACTCCAGACCGTCGCGCAGAGGCAGCCTGGTTTGGAGCCTGCGTGGCCGCAGCTCCTCGCAGAGCAACAGCCGATCGTATTACCTGATCTTATTGCCCGTTTTCATGCGAATCCATTGCGGGATGGGCCGGTTCTGCTTCTGCTTCTTGGCGAGGAAGCGTTTGATCTTGAACGTCTTGTGAGACGACTGGAAGAGAGAGCAGCAGTTAGTCCCACACGGCAGCCGCCGCACAGCCCCGGCTCGCAAGGCAGCTCCGCCGGGCCGGCCCCACCGCGGGAGCTCAGCCGCAGTACCGCCGGCGGGAGGCCCCGCAGGGCAAGGCACCGGCACCGCCCCGCGCCGTGAGGCCGGCGGGCCGCAAGGTCTCGGCGAGCCAAGGGAAGCTGCAC
>JAAGNO010000995.1:3231-16294 GCA_033439905.1 Ceryle rudis
AGGACTCAAGGGATTTAAGAAAATATCCTCTTTATGTAGAGGTCTAAGATGATCAAAAATTTTTTTACTGTCTAGTTAAAAGCTTTAAAGCTTTTTATTGGTTACTTTCTCAAACTCTTGCTAGAGGCTATTAAGAGTTCTTGTCAGTAAGATCTTAACTTAAATTGGTTAGGTATTCCCAGAAAGTGAAAATGTTAGCACAATCCTGGCACTATATTGAACAGCTATAAAATGCTGAACAGTTCATGTGTGTATAGAACACATACCTGGGGAAGTGCCTGAGCCAGCTGTGTTGGTGTTGGATGGTGTGAAAATCAGTGCATATTCACAGCAGAAGGTGGCCAGGAATCCACAAGAAAAGGGAGACTCAATGTTAGGAAGACAATGGGAAGAGAAGCAACAAGCTCCCTGTTTCTGCCTGGAAAGCAGCTTACCATTTTTGAATGAAGAAAGTGGAACTGTATTCTGGTGTTTGTTCCTTTGTATGTAGGAAGTGTAACCTGCAGATATCATTGAAAAATAATCAGATCAAGTCAGAGCCCCTGCTGCTACCTCTTGTGAATGTCTTATTATAATTCATTTGTGAGTACATTAGGATCTGGTGGCAGCAGTTGCTTTCACAACTACTGTGAATAGTAGTATTCAACTCTTTGAGGCTTTTTATTTAAATTAAATCATACTTTGAGCTTCGCCTTGGAAATGAGGCATCTTATGGTTGTTCCTCAGTTCCTTCCTTCCTCCTTGGCAACATCTTTCCAGAGTGCCCCTGTAGGGGCACATGGGTCTCAGAGCTCAACAAGTTATCATCTTTGCTTCCATCTTGTTCCTGTGCTCTCTGTTGTGCCAAACTAGGCACTACTGTTTCCCCTTTGCAGAGGGTTGGGGTGGCAAGTGTAAGCCTAAAAAGCAATCTAAAAATAATGTATCTTACTAATCCATTGATAATGCCACTGAAATAAGTGAAGGTAGCATACCCTTTTTACAAAGCAAGGGACTTTTTTTTTTTTTTTTTCCACAGTACACAGCAGAAATGAACTGGTGATCTGAAATAGCTGTCTTTTCTTTCCTAGAATTTCAGCATTCAGATGACACTCCTTTACCATTAAAAACAAACAAACAAAAAAACCCCCACACCCAATCACTCCATATCACCACAGTATTCTTATTCAATGTTTTCTTACTCACTGTACAGAGAAGACTACACACTCTGGGAGATGTGCTCAGGAAGATTGGGTAATCAGTTTAAAAATGACAGACTGAGAGTTTTCATCCAAAAATGTAATGTCTGAACAAATACATGTCATTACACAGAGATGGTACACCATACCCTGATGTACTGCCATTAATTACAGCCATTTGATGTTGTGACAACATTGCTTGAGAGTTCATATAATGCAGTATGTTGTCATTTCCAGTAATGCATCACATTACAGTGTGTGATGGCACTGAGGAGTTAACACTGTTCATCCTACCATGTGGATAACATTTTGACAGCTGGAGAGTCAGTGTTGACTGCTTTTAGGGATCTCCCATAAAAAAGAATAAAGGAATGCTACCCAGATTCTTGAAGGAATCCAGATGGCTGCCAAATCAAAAATGTCACTAGGATGTTTTTCTCCCTAAAAAATTGATCTTGAGCTGAGATAGGATTTCTGATATGGAAGTATGTTAAAAATAACTTGAGAGTTCTCTGGCTAACTGTATGGTTGAGATTGTTGATAGAAAGGAACTAGTTCACACCTGTGGTGGCATCTATTTAAAGAACATTTCAGCATAGATCTCTGGCATGGCTTCAGGCAGCTGAGGAATTAATTTTTTTCTTGAAGAATGTTTGGAAAAGAAAAATCAACTGGACTGTCAGTAATAGTTATACAGTTAAATAATACAATCTGGTTATGCATAGCAAAAAACCTCCGAACTCTGTTGTGTGGAATGCAGAATTTGTCATGCTTATGCAGATTGTAAACTTGCAGAAATGCACATGAATGTGAGAATTAGCTTGATGTTCTGACAGAGTTGAGAAGATGGGTCAGGAGATAAGTAAACCATCTAGTCCTGTAATGTCATTTTCAAAGAAAACCATAAACAAATGAAGGTTAATGCAGAGAGGAAAGTCCCCAGGGTTTATTCATGCTTTGAATTAGAATAATTTAAGTCATCACTTGAAAAAATTTGTACTCATTACTTTGTATGGCCCAACTGTTGGTTTTAGCCCAACATCTGGGTTAGTAAACTAGGATTATGGAATTTAGATATTGTAATTTAGAATGATATTCTAATAAAATATATTCTAACTTACAAATTTAGTTATTGTAGTGTTTTATTTTCATGGCTGTATGTATCTGGATGGCACAGTAATACAAGACACTCTTCAGAGTAGATTGTTGGCTGTAACAAGAGTGTGTCAGTAAGAACTGAACTCATCTTGTAGCTTTTCAGTGGCCTCCACAGTTTGAGATTGATGATTTTGATTCAGTTTACAGAAGACAGTTCTAAGCATTGTTAGTCCAGATCTTTGAAATCTTAAAGGTAAGTAAAAAAAAAAATTTGGATTTTACTGCAAGAGTTTTCAATTTGTTGCAAATGGAGACCATGACAATCTGCCACCTCCTCATCACTTTCCTATGGTTAATCTGTAAATACAGCTCTGCATTCCCAGGTGCTGGTCACTCACCATCTTGTTTGGGTGAAAATGATGTGCTGAGGTGCTTACCAAATGGTGATGACCAAGAAGGGTTGTGCTGACCTCATGTACTACACTGTTGCTCCATGGACTGCATCATTTCGATTTGCATCAGCTAGAGGATGTGAAACAAAACTGTGCTCTGTAAGAATAGCTGTGACTCTCCTACATGGTAACAGTCATCATTCAGTGACTTGCAGAAAACCTGCTGTAGTTGTTGTATAATGAGTTCAGTTAGAATTCACAAAACCTGTCAGGAGAGCAGCTGGAACATGCTCTTCAAATATAACCTTGCCTAATATCTTTTCTGTTGTTTGGGATGTCGTTGTGGTACAGTGACTCCACAATCTCTGCCTGTTTTCTTCTATACTCTTAAGGAGATTGAGGAGACAAGAAGACAGGGAGGATCAAGAAGACAAATGAAGAGTTAATCTCAGCTGGTTGATCATTTATCCAGTGCAAAATTATACATTTCCTAGCCCAGACGGTAATCACAGAAAGTAACTGCCATGAAGAAGGTAGTACTTAGTTTTCCTGAAGATAAAGGATCTTTCTCAGGCCTTTACTACTGCTCTGGGGCTACAGTTCCTGGCCAAGATTCCTGTCATCCCATGTGAACCATCCATAGCTGTGGGTAATGTTGCTTTTCAGACTGTCAGTGATAGCACTGTGTCTACTATACACTCCCCAGCAGGAGCTTTGCAGCTGAGCTGGCCAACGTGGCTTTTGGCCAAGAATAAGCATAGGCCAGTAGCCAGGATCTTCTGTCAGAATCTGACTCCTTGCATTATGCCCTGAGAAGATCCATTTATAATCATTACTTTTCATCCCTTAATTTTTTTCTGCATTTCTCCACCTGATTGTCAAAAATAGTGAACACCTGCAGGCAAGTTCCTATAAAGAGGGAACATGGGAGCCACATTTTTGAAGTATTAACACCTGAGCAGAGACCCCTCCAGCCAGAGTCCTTAGAAACTGAAACACCACTGGAAATCTTTCTGCCTTAGTTTCTTCACACATTGGGATGTTATTTACTAGCCTACTGGGAAAGTTTCAGTGATGGAGTGATTACTTTTTGTTAACTTTTAAATTTCATTATAAAGTATAAAAATGCCCTTCTCTTTGCTACAAGATCTCAGTGGATTTTAGTAACTAGGTGCTTTCCTCACATAAAAGCTGAGAGGAGAATAAACTCTCTGTGAAAGCAGACTATCTTCCTATTTACCATCTTATCAGAGAGCACCAGAAGCGTGCAAAAACTGATGCTTGCTTTTTTCCATTTAGATAAAGAGCTTACCCAGGTTCCTGCCACAACTTTACAGGCTGCTTTTGACACTTGCCTGACATGTGGTGATCTTATGTTTACAAAAATAACATTGAAAACTGATCTTGATAGATCTGACAGTATTGATGTCAAATGAAATTTTCTTTCTGAAGAAGAATGTGGAAAAGTATTTCTTGCTGTTGTGAACCAGTAGACTTTGGAGCTCATAGTTCCTGCAGTTTAGATGATGTCTGAATTCTCAATTACTATTCCAAAGGAAATGGGTAATATAGCTGAAAGTCCTGACACATTGATTTTTGCACTTCTGAAATTAAGTAGTACGAGCTCTGCATCAGAAACAGTGTAGGAGAGGCTTGAGCTGTGCTTTTAAAGTGCCTATAATTGCATCAGAAAGTCTCCCACAGCAGCCTCCTAGAAAAGCTGGCAGCCCATGGCTTGGACAGGTGCACCCTTCACTGGGTTAAACACTGGCTGGATGACTGAGCACAGAGAGTGGTTGTGAATGGTGCTGCATCCAGTTGGTGTCCGGTGAGGTTGGTTGGGGTTATTCCAGGTGAGGTTGGTTGGGGCTCTGGGCAACCTGCTCTGGTTGCAGATGTTCCTGCTCTCTGCAGGGGACTAGATGACCTTGAAGGCTCCCTTCCAACCCCAACCGTTTTGTGATTCTGTGATTATTCTGTGACAGTGGGGTCTTTTGTAGTGGTGATGATGGCTAAAGAGACTTTGGAGGTGCTAGACTGAGCCTTTTCTTAGTGCACTGATGTGTTCAGACAGTTTCAGTTTGCTCCTGTGTGATACAAGCAACTCCACCACATCCTTCTTCCAAGGAATGTGATCCCACATGCCGAGCACAGAAGCATTCACAAAGGTGCAGGAAGGCACATGTTCATAGAATCAAATACTTCTCTTGGACCCCTTGACTGCAGGTTCTTCCTAGTGTTTGCAGAGGAGCAAAAGCACACCATGATGCCAAGTACCCTAGAGTATCAAAACCAGTCAGATTGGGAATGGAAAGTTAGTGCAGGAGGCTGTACTGTGTAGGTTTCTGTAGAGTTTACTAGGCTCAGTAGCAGCTGCAGTGAGCAGGCCCTTGACAGGTCCAGCAGGGAGGGAGCACTTGGACTTTAGGGTCCTTATGGACCTGAAGTTTATTTCCTGTCTCCGTGCCAACTGAGTTACATCAAGTACTAACTTAGACCCCTTGGTCAGAGGTGGCTTTGATGCCAGATACCTGATTACATCTGACCTAAACAGCCTCTCTTGTAATACTGAGCTTTTCCACCAATAGCAATAGGCATTACACAGGAAAATCTTTGCTTTCTTTGAAAGTAAGGAACATAGAAAAACTCTATCAAAATAATGAGAGAAAAAAAATCCACTTTTAAAATATAAAGGCAAATACTGTATACTTGCAATACTTCTGTATTCTTCTAAATCATTGCTGTAACAGAACTGCAGAGTAACAGGTCTGATGACTCATAATAACATATAATCAGATGAACTCTTATAAGCCCTGTTAGAACTGTTTTAAAAGTTGCTGTGCTTTTATGTCCTGAAGTGGTAATTGTGATGAATGGATTGTTCATGGTCCTCTGGGGTGATGGTGGAAGAATGCAGTATATTTGGGGTGAAGGGACAGAGATCTCTGACTTTGGCAGTGGTAGGGGTGTTTAAAATGCTTTTCTTAGGACTGAGTATACATCTCCCTTTTTAGGTAGTTATACAAGAAAATTAGCCTCCTTATCTGATACTCTGACATCAATAGAACAGCCTTTGAAAGTTACATAATACTGGATGACCCTTTGTTTTACATATGAACATTTTTCTCTGTGTTAAGTAATGAACTAATGCTAACCTGCATAGTTTACTGGAAGAGTGGAGCACTCCATTCAATATAAATATATAAATAAATGGTCCACTGGAATAGAGGCTGCACCATTTTAAAAAGCATTATAAAAATTCTGTTCTTAAGAATAGAATACAGAATCTAAAACCTGTTCCAGTGAGGAAGTATGTTGACTTTTGGTCAGAAAATTTACTCTGTATATATATATTTTCTCAGCTCTCTGTGCCAAGCCAGACTCCCCAGACACCTAAGTACTGCAGCACTCTATAAGTTAACACTCAACTAGTGTCACAGAAGAATGTGCCAGAGATATTTAATCGTTAGACAGAGGAAAAAAATCTGTCATGACCTGCTGACCAGACGTTTCTTGGCAATTGCTAATCAACTGTGTTAGCCTTTTATTGCCTCTCCTGCCATTATCTTCCAGGAAAGGTCTGAGAGGTCAGTGTAGCTTAAGTAGGTATTGGTTCATTTGTTATCATGCAGTATGGCGCAGTCAACAGTCTGCTCTCCTCTGAAGGTGAAATACTTCAACTTAATTTGGCTTGTTTATTTACTGTAAAATTTGACTATCAAAGCCAGAAGAGAAGAATAGTTCCCAGTGGTAACATTTCTGAGAATAATTTTTAGTGCTTTTTATGAGCATTAATTTTTAAAAGATCAATATTTGGTTAATTGTGAACTACTTCTTTATTGACAGTACAGAAGAAATTCATTAGAAAAGTGACCGTGAACTTAGTTCACTTTAAGAGTCTGTCTGCTCAGGTAAGTACTATATTCTATGCTTACCTTTGAACAGGCAACTATATCTACATTCCTTTCCTGAAAAAGTCTATTTGCTGGATTGGAGACCCAGGGGAAAAAAACACAAAACATTCCTTCCTAGCAAAAGGTGAGGAAAAAAGGGGGAAACGATAGGAAAAAATCAGCTACTGATGTCTCCTGTCACACAAACTAATTGTAGAGATGAGGTAATGTGTGTTTCTAGCTTCAAGTGACTGCACCTGAAGTTCTTCATTTTTGAAGGAATTTAATTTGAGCGTGTTATCTTTGATAAAAAATTGTTCAGTATTCAGCATTGTCCACCCATGCTGCATTAACAAAGCACTGCTGAATAGGAAAACTGGAAAGCTGATTACTTCCTTTCTGGGAATGGAAGTGTTTAGCCTAAGGCATGGGGGAATGTCTTTCCCTTTCTTGTTGTAATACAGAAAGCATTTGAAATTTGTTCAAGCCTCTGTGGGAAGCCAGCACAGACTGCTCCAGTATCTTTGTCTCCAGCATGGAACCACAGCTGGCAAACAAATGGGCACCACCACAGCTTTCATATGAATTCCATCAGGCAACACAGGACTCTCCTGGTCCCTGGGAAACACAAGAGATGAGAGAGACTTATCCCTTCTCACAAAGTCAATAATAGCAACTAGGATCCCCTCTACTCAGGAAAAAATGGAGTTGCAGCATGTGACCTACCTCTTTTGAAGCATCCCAGTTGGTAGCAAAATCTTGGTTTTCTTACCCACTCAAAAGGGCTAGAGTGGTGATGGAATTACAAACATTTGACATCACTGGGATTTCCTTGCTGTGCCATTTGGTTTTCTCTTCCTTCCACACACTGTACTCATTCCTAAAAAGTGTGTTAAACTAAAGATACTTAATCTCTGCCAGAGTGGCTACTTTGGATTCTCAGTCTGAGAAGACAAGCCTTATTCTCATAAGGTCTACACTAGCACTTGGGGTTTACATAGAAGTTACTCACTGCCAGCCAAACCTGTATGAATTAGTTTTTCCTTCTCCTCTGTGCACTCTGCAACAAAACTATCTACTCCATGCTCTTTCATAGGGACTTAAGGTCTGCACTGATGCCTGAATGTTTCTAGGAACTGACTTGTGAGCCACGTGCCTCTTATGTGAGGCCACAAGGAGAGGTAAAAACAAGGACCAGAGTCAGAATAAGGAATTTGGGGGTCGCAGCTGGTGAAGTTCCAAGGCAGAGAAGCTTAGGGGCTCTGAAGAGCAGAGCAGCTCAGGCAGTGACCCCATTGAGCAAATACCAGTCTGCTACACTGTAGGAGGGACTCTGGACTGTTCAGTGAGGCTGGACTGAGCAGAACTGGTCAGGTGCAAAGAAAGAGCATGCCAGAATTGATTTTGTGCTTTAACAAAGCATGCTTCTGTCATGCAGTATTTTTTCTGTGTAGCCTTAGGGACTAGTGCATGAGATTTTTACTTTCGCGGATTTCAGCAATGAGTTAGAGGTTTACATCTCTTGTTGAATTTGAGCTTTATGCTCTGACATTTGGATTAGATGTTTAAAAATAATGTATCCTCTTGTTTGTGTGCAAAGTTCCCACTTCCCTGTGTTGCTCCAGAGCAGCTGTTGTTGTGCTCTGCTTTTTTGTGGGACTGTCTGTGACAGCCACCAGCCATCCTTCTATTTACAGTTATTACTGCAAGGAAATTGGAAACTGCAGCTACCGGGACACGATGATCTTCACTGTTGTGTCAGGTTCGTCTTTTACTGTGACTGAGCAAAAGAAATGTTTGTACAGCTGATGAAACATTGACCTAGAGATAAACAGGTTCTGGTTGAATGAGCTGCTGACGTAGAGTTAATGTAGGACAAGTTTTTACTAGCAATGGTGATACAAAACGGGTAACATAAGGGTACTGTCCCCTCCTTGCCCCATCCACAGTAATGTCCACAGCCCTTCCATAATCAGAAGCTGGGAAGCCTCCAGAGTAATAGGAGAAAGATTTAGATAATAAACCTGAAGCAAGCAGAGACTGATGTCTTTGTCAGCCTCTAGGAAAGGACAGTCTTGTGAAATGTTTAGCCAAAGGCTTATGGCACTTGCCGAAGTTCTTGTCTGAACAGCAGTCTAGTTAAATGTCCTTCTTCAGTTCAGTGATCAGTGATGAAATACTGCCTAATTACTCAGGACTGTGCAATCTTTTTTTTAATGAAAATAACAATATAAAACTACATTTTTTTCGCCACTGAGGAATGAGAAGAATTAAATGAAAGACACATAAATCTGTCAGTTCAATAAACAGTTTTGAACAATGTGTATAGGCCTGTGTCCCCAGAAGAGTTTAGTGTTTCATTGTACTTTTTTACCTTGTTGAATTCACAAACCCCACAAACTTACAATGTAGAAAATATGTGAAAAACAAAGAGCCAAACCTCCTCATTTGCTAAACTTGCCTTTTATTTTGAGCTTATCACTTTAATCTTAAAAAGCTATTTTTGATGGCACACAGCCTCAGAATCAGCACCTTTGTACTTACAAACTACAGAGAATCCCTGTCAGTTTATGTTTCCTTAATTCTAACTTTTAAATCACACAGAAAATCTTACACTTTTTTCCTGTTTTCTCTGAAAGGCTTAACAACACATTGATGCAACACGATTGCATGTTATGAGGATTCCATTCACAAATCAGATTTACAGCATGTTAAATATTGAATTAGTATTTTCATCATAATGAAAACTATAATGAAAATTACTATATAAATGCACAGTGCAGCTTTTGTGATGTGCTCCCCTTTCTTCTTTTTTTTTTTTTTTTTTTTTTTTGTTCATTTACACTCCAGTTCACAAGGGCATCATTAGTGCAAATTAATGATATTTTGCTGTACTGTTATCTTGTAACAAGCTCTTAGATATATTTCAACTGATTGAGGCCAATGTAATGAGTTAGTTTTTAGTGTCTAGTTTGGTGAGAGTTTTCTCAAGCTCTTCTGCAGGGCTAGAATTCTTCTGGCTTGGGATAGCAGGAAGGACATGGCTTGGTTTCAGAGGCTCTGCTGATAGACCAGGCAAGAGAGAACAGAGCAAATGATTCTGAGAATATCCCCTTTTCTGGTATCTGGAGGCTGGGGCTGATGGGAGAATAACTGCACCGGTCCTTATGGAATTTAAAGGCAGGGACTTAAACTTCTTAGCACCCTGAGCTTGTAGCTGAACTAAAGGAAAAAGAAAAAGAGAGAAAGAGTGCACAGAAAGTGAAAAGTATGACATTTTTACAAATCAGTTAGCTACTTTGTTTTAACTGTTGTTTTACTTGTGCTGTACATACTCAAATGTGATCAAAATATAAGTAAAAAATTGGTAAAGCCTGGCAGAGCTAATCTACTGAAGAAAAGTCCAGCATTAACAAATTTGCTTTGTGTCTGGTGATGACTTGGTGTGTTTGAAGAGATTTCCACAAGACATATTTTCATGAAAAACAATAGGTTGACTGAAACAGAAATGTTCCATGTGAATGTATTACTTTTAACAAAACCTTTGTGGGAGGATGCTCTGTTGCTCACGGTAAATTATGATCAAAATCTTAGGAAGCTGCTATGGAATCAGTGTCTGAGTTGGTCTAGGCACAGGCTATAATGAGATAGGTCCACATGTGCTCTACAAGTCACTGGTCATAAATGTAACCCATTACCCTGTAGCACACCAAGACCCACAGTGAAACACTAGAGCCACAGCTGTTGTATGTCTTGTGTGGGTCAGCAGTCTTGTAAGAAGCTGTCTATTTAGATTGTCTGTAACTCCACTTCACCCTCAGCAGTGTAACATTATTTGTGCTTTAAAGTTAATATAGTTCTGTATCTTCTATAAATTGAAATCCTTTACCTTCTTCATTCAGGCAACTCACTAATTTCCTAACTTTTTTAATCAAAATTCAAAACCTTAATTGTAGACCTATTTTTTCTCTGCCTTGGAAGTTATTGAGAATTGCATTATCTTCTTTTCATTTAATTCTCCATTTTATTCACAAGCTCTTTGTTTACACATGGTTCAGTTTTTTAAGTTTAACTATAGGAACAGTTCCTTACTGCAGTTAATAGCATCTCTGTTTTGACTGCAGAATCTTCCTTGCAATATTTCACATTAATTTTACTTTGGCTGCGTTCTCACTCCGTCTGTTATTCCCTTCCATTTGCTTCTGTTGTGATGAATATATGCTAGGCTGTTAATGTTTTCCTCTGAGATGTACTAGTTTGAGTTTCATCTTACTAGTCATGGCAGCCTCTAGAAGGTTATTTGGATTCTCTGTGTATTTTGCTGTCTTCATCTTTTAAGACTAATTTCGAACACTTCCTAGAGGCCAGATGTTAAGAAATATCCTCTCAGCCAAGCACTTGTCCTCTGATTCGTTCATGCTTGTGCCCTGGTACTCTATATGAAGGAATAATCCTGCTATAAAGCTCTCTTCTTAAAAGGTGACTATCTCAACCTGTCTTTATCATTACATTTCCTAGTTAACTCCAATGAAAAACTGAGCATTTGTGTTTACATTTTTCCTGGCAGCCACTTTGATTATTCCCTTTTCATAATCTCTGCCAGAAATTTTCCTGGTGCAGGTTCAGGGAAGTTCTACAGAAATGAGGATAGGAGAACAGTATTGTCTCTTAACCCAATGAAAATCTTGTGTGATTCTAGGAAAACGTCTGAAGCTAATCTAAATTTAGACCATTTTAATAGAGGATAAACTAATAAATGAACTATTTTTTATTAGAAAGAACGGTCTGTATAATCAGTTGGTATAAACTGAGTAACTGCTGCAGTGAATGCACCTGTGATAATCTGGATTTTACAAGTGAATTTTAATCTTGAAAATAATCCCCAAAGCAAACTAAACATAGGGAACTCATAGGTAGAATAGTGGGTGGAGTTTCTTAGGGGCTGTAGAATTAAATGACAAGAAAAGATGACTTCTGGAATTTCAAGTCAATTAACTTAACCTAAAAAATCCTAATTGCCTAAAATCCTGCCCACAGCTGGTGTTTTTCAGAAGTGAATCTTAGAACCTATGAGGTTTTCCTTCTCACTGCTCATCAAGCAACATCAAAAAGAAAAACTGGAACACTGGTAGAGTGGATGCAGGAGAAGCAAGAAAATACGTGTTTTTATTAACTTTGTCACAAATTTTCATAAAAAATAGGGAAGATCCATTGCTATAACATTGACACACAGCTCATGAAAAAAAGACACTCAAGGTGTAATTTCCCAGAGAACAGGTTTACAATGCCAAATTACCTTGACAAATTCAAGAAACAGTAAAAAATTCAGATAACCAAACTCAGAAAAAAATATGCAAGCCACTGCACTTGGGAAAAAACCCCAGAGAAATCCCAATCCATCAAAAGTCCAAATGTAAGATGGGAAAAACAAGCAAGGGGAGTAACAGTCCTCCAGGTAACTGGGGACACTGACTAACCAAGTCAGAAATATTTTGAAGAAGTTCAAGCAGAAACTCTGCAGCTTTCATGCCACAGCAAAGCATAAACATACCAGACTTGTCATGTAAACCCTTTCTCTGTCTGTAGATTTACATGGTATATAATTAATAAGTCAGAAACTTGTCCTGTTGAAAGCAAATTTTACCTCTCTAATGTCTGCAGTGGGACTTGAAAGAGCTTTGCATCTATGTATTATTTTACTGTATACATTGTGCAAAAGATGCTGAGGCACTCCTTGCCATATTCCCTTGTGCCATATGCCATATACTGATTTTATCATTCATTATTTATTTATCAGAGGCAGTAATTCTATAAAACTCAACAGGTAACTATTTGGGGCAAAACAGAATCTTTACAGAGAGGATTTAAAAACCACAGAGGTTGGTGGGGATTTTTTTTTTTTTTCCCCTTCCTTTTAAGGCTGATTTAAGTACAGTTCAAACTGTAATGGCCTGAGCTGGCAGTGTTTTCTGGAGATGCCTGGCCTTTGTCAATGTAGTGTAATTTTCAGGTCATATTCAAGGTTCATTCATGTTCAGAAATTCAGGGAATTGCTTAGTTCTCCTTTCTATGAAAAAAACCCCAAACATTTAATACTTTGCTTTAGTTAGTATCGAATTTGTGTGAATCAGGCAGAGCTAAATACAATAAATGAGCCCATTTGTTTTCTGGCATATGATAGAATGCTTTGAGTTAATTGAAATTGTAAGGTGTAAACCAAATGCATATTGGGAGGCTCATTTGTTTCCCTCTTTGGATCATAGGCAAATGTTCATGCATTCGAAGTTTACACCTGTGTAAAATATCTCCAGGATGCTTTACATACTAAATAAGCCCTTAATGATAGGTTTAAGCAGAGCAAAAGCAGTGCTGTTTAAATTCCCCCTATGACCACATAGCCATCACAAACACATGCTCATTCAAATAAGTAAAAAACATTATCCAAGCATCAATTATAGAATCATAGAACGGTAGGGGTTGGAAGGGACCTCTGGAGATCATT
>JAAGNO010000995.1:16394-34986 GCA_033439905.1 Ceryle rudis
AGGAGGGCCATGAAGATGATCAGGGGGCTGGAGCACCTCTCCTACGAGGACAGGCTGAGGGAGCTGGGATTGTTCAGTCTAGAGAAGAGAAGGCTCCAGGGACACCTAATATCCACCTTCCAGTACCTGGAGGGAGCTTACAGAAAGACTGGAGAGGGCCTGTTATGCAAAGGCCTGGAGTGAAAGGATGAGGGGCAATGGTTTTAAATTAGAAAGGAGTGGATTTAGATTAGAAAACAGGAGGAAGTTCTTTACCACGAGAGTGGTGGAGCACTGGAACAGGTTGCCCAGGGAGGTGGTTGAAGCCCCATCCCCAGAGACATTCAAGGTGGGGCTTGATGGAGCTCTGAGCAACCTGCTCTAGTTGAGGATGTTCCTGCTCTCAGCAGGGGGGTTGGACTAGATGACTTCTGGAGATCCCTTCCAACCCAGACATTTCTATGTTTCTACGTTGTCATCCATCTCTTTGTTTCCTGTAAGTCATTGTGTCTTGCCCCTTATGAAAAGCTACCAGAGTTGTATGGGCATATGCAATTGAGAGTGAAACAAAGAGTGAAAATTCCCATGTCTTTGGGAATTCCAGTCACCTCTGGTCTAAAGAATGTAGAATCAAACTTTCCTCTATTAACTGCTGCTACTAGGCCAACTCTGTGCAACTAATTGGAGAAATATATTGTGATGATCAGCAGGAAGCCCAGCTGGAGGTGGGCCAGTCTCTAGCAGAATACCTTAGGAGTTGATACTGGGGCTAATAGTGTTTCATTGTCTTCATTAGTTACATGGATGTTGGGTCAGAGTGCACCTTACAAGTCCGCAAATGATACGAAACTGGGACAGGAGATGGGTGTGCCAGAGAGACCTTGACAGGCTGGAGAAATGGATGAACAAGACTCTTACAAAGGGTAGTATAACGTCCCACACCTGTAGAGGAATAACTCCCTGCAGAAATACATGCTAAGAACCAAAGAGCTGAAAGGAGCTTCTCAGAAAGGGATCCTTATGCCTTGATAGACAACAAGCTCAACAGGAGCCAGCAATGTGCCCTTGCAGCAAAGATATCCACCAGGATCCAGGGCTGCATTATCAAAAGTGTTACCAGCAGATTATATGATTCTTCCCTTCTACTCAGCACTGGTGAGACACATCTGGAGTGCTATGTCTAGTTCTAGGGCCCCCAGTACAAGAGAGACATGGACATACTGGAGCAAGTCCAACAATGCGCAGTGGAGATGATTAAGGGATTGGAGTGTGCAGCCTCAAAGGAGAGGCTGAAAGATCTGGGACTATTCAGCCTTGAGAAGTGAAGGTGTCTCAGGGGATCTTGTCAATATGTTTAAATATTTCACAGCCGGAGAGTAATGAAGAGGGAGCCAGACTCTCCTCAGTGGTGTCTTAGGAAGGGAAAAATGTCAATGGGCACAAATAAGTAAGAGGAGACCTTTTTACTCTGAGGGTGGTCAAACACTGGAACAGGTTTCCCAGAGAAGTTCTGTGGTCCCTGTCCTTAGTGGCATCCTGAGCAACCTGCCATAGGTGACCACTCTATGAACAGGGAGGTTGGACTAGACAATCTCCGGTCTCCAATCTCCAATCTCTCCTCAGCCACTCTACAATGTTATGAAAAAAGCACATGAATCCTCTTTCAAGCCCTCAGATTCCAGTGATGGAGATACTAGAATACTGTAACAGAAACTTGCCTGTACTTACTTTTGTGAGCACAGTGGTTGGGTATGGGAGCTAGGCTGTTCCTTACAGGAGTAAGATTTTTTATTTTGTGTTGGTCTATAGACATCTGTTGAAAATTTTTGACTGTGAAAGAGAAAGTTAATCTGTTACCATGTGTAAATAATTGTAAATAAGGTGCACTGTAGATCTCTGGCTTTTAGAAAAAAAAGAAAACTTACTTAGTAATTCTCAGAAATATGTAATAATAAGAAACCATCATCTGAAAAAAGCTGTTTCTTTGTTCTCTTTACATTCATTAAAAAGAGTGATTTAATATAACCTTCACGTGTACCCTTATCACTTCTCATATAATAATGCATAATGCAGTATCTAGGTCCACATAAGAATAAGACACTAAATTTGTAGAAATATTCATCTGGATGTATTTCATTTCAGAATTGAAGCTTTAGTTTTCAAACTTTTCTAATAGGATAACAGCCTTTCTAAGTTGGAGTTGAACTGCTGGTTGGAAAATGAGACTGTTGGAAGACTAACAGCAGTAAAAATAAGCTTTGAGAGGGTTTTGCTGCACATGAAAACATAGCAGAACTGATATAAACCGATACTGATTTTCCTTAAAATACATTTATGGCAATTTCACTTTTACCAAGAAGAATGGATACAGGAAGATGAAAGGTTAATCAAATAACTGTGGCTTTTCACTGGCTAAGATTAAGGTTAACTTTGGTCTAGCACTATTAAAAAAGACAGTATGTCAGATGATGTATGTAATGCATTCCATTACAAAAATGACAAACCAATTATTATTAAAAAATAGGAACTCAAGTCCCAAATCAGCATTTTTCCCAGATCCTTTTCCTGAGCTGATTTTATTCTGTGATGTTTGAGTCCCTCAAATTTTTATTTTTTGTTATCCCCAGATCTGAGATGAACCTTGAGCAAGGAGTTCTGAGTTGTTTTGCCAAACAGCTGCTCATCCAGCATGGCATTGCAACATAGCTCATTGCAGAGAAAGCATAAGGTCTGTCAACATGCATTGATGAGGGGATACACAGGGTGGATGCAGCAGGACATTTTAAACAATAGAAAGAAATGCAATGATATAAATTGGCTTTGTGGCTTTGTACTCAATATTTGAAAATACCTATATATTGCTGGGCTCTGCAAGATAAAGCTATAGGAAAACAGTTGTAGAACATTTTCCTAGAGGTGCATTGAAGTGGTTGTCAAGACTGCTGTAACTATGTTATTGACTAAATGGATTCTGTGTGATAGGAGCAAAAGTGGTGTTTATAAGATGAACTTCCATGTTATAGTGCAGCCTTCATCCCAGCATGGAGAAAGATTCTGGTCCAAAGACCATGGCAATTGGTAGCCATTGGATCAATCTACTGGATCCCATAGGTAAAACTGATGCTAAAGCACAAATGATCTCTTATGGATGAGCTGTGTCTAATAGAAACAGACTTTGGTTTCCTTTTCCTGTGTTTTACTCATTATTTAGTCTTTAACACTTTTCAGGGGTGAAAAAAGTGGATGTAAAAATTTGTAAATTTCTCCTAGACATTGTATCCACTATGCTCAAAGAAATAAATATATCAATTCCAAAACAGATAATCAAACCTGCTTCTCCCATCTGTGCAATTCAAGTTATATTGGTTTTAGTGGTGCTTATACTGAGAACTAATGACTTACTATATATGTACCATTATGGCTTTGGTGATGGCAGGTTGTTTTTTCTATCATGAGATACGTTTATTTCCTAAATGGGGATATCTGGCAGGAAAAAAACAGTACAAAGTGTAACCACATTGGCAAGGCTGATGTGAATGCTTGGATAAGAATCCTTGTTGCCTAAAGGTTTTGGCATCAAGTGGAAGTATTCTTCTGCTCTTCCTTTCTATCTGCTCCCCATAACATCAGAGAAGAGTTTATCTTTCTTTAAGACATCACCTTTATCATCCCCAAGAGCATATTTCTGATGGCATTTATTTTTGAATGAAATAGAAAGGAGGCAATTTCATTACTTTAAAATGCAGGACTGTTCTGCATTTCATTTGCTTATTGACACTTTTTACAAGTTGTTCTTTGGTTTTCCTTTACATTTATGTATGTGAACCACATTGTGGTGTGTTTTGTAGAAAAGTTGTAAATGTTATGATTAATGTCCCACTGTAAATCAGTCCTTCAGTTTGAGAAAGAAATGGCCACACCTATCAGCATTGCTTTACTCTTTCCTGGCCAAGAAGTGTTTCCTGTTGGACTATACCATACTGCTTATGCCAGCATAAGCTTAATAATGGCCTGTTTTCACATTGCCTGTTCAACAAAATAGAGGGTACTGGGGTGCTGTAATAAAGTATTGCCTTAGACATGAAAGGTTAGTAATCTAAAAGATGAGTGGGTGCTGGTGACTCTGGCTGGTCAGAGGGTACTAAGAGCTGTCTTACATTTGAGACAAGCTTCGTTTTACCCGTATCACTTGGAATATCTCTACTTACACCATTTTCCCTGTGGAAAGCAGACGGCAGTACATTTTGCAAAAAGAGATGATTGCAAAGCTCATAAATGCAAAATGCTTCAGATTGTGGATGCCAGGTCAGCACTGTGGCTAGCAAGCACTCTTGCAATATTGACAGTTTTTGGTATAGTCTATCTTTGCTCTCCTCAGTGAAGGGCAAGACAAAACAGTTTTTCTAAGAGAAATGAGGGACATAATAGTGAGTCTCATTTCTACCCACAGCAACCATTTCCATTTGTGTAAATGCCAAGGTTCAGCTAGTAAATTGACTCAACTTTGATTTCCATGAGCACAGAAAACAATAAAAAACCTTCAAAAATCCCAGTCTATGTGCCAGCTGCCTTAGTAGCAGTAAGCACAAAATTAGCTCTGACTTTAACAGAAGATATGGTTGTTTAAGACAACGAATGCTGTGTCAGCTGAGAAAATAATTTTCAAATTGAGTTCCCCTATATTATTTATACCCATAATCCTGCCCTGGATATTCAGTGATTAGGAAATTACATATAGCCCCCATAGTCATTACTTGAGAAATGATGAAGTATTAACACTTCAGCGTCCTTCACAAACCAGATGATGTTTTTCCCTTCAGCTAGGACTCCTGCAGAAAAGAAAAAAACAAGGAAATATCTATCCTCAGAGTTGCCTGCACAGCGCTGCTGGCTGGGCTGGTGCCAGGCTTACTTTGCTTCTGATCCTTGTAAGTCCTGCTAACACAGTGCACTGGAGACCTGAAAGCCCTGGATTTCATACAGTAAATGCAGTTTTAATTCACAGCAAGTCAGGTGGTTTTAATTACAAGGGCAGACAGAGTTAAACCAAACACACAGGCATGAAGAGGGATAAGCAGATCTTTTTATCGTGAAGAAATATTAGAGAGTATCTGCGTTGTGCAATATATTCCTGTCAGACACTCTCTGCCTCCTCACTAGGATTTAATTCACATGCTTCAGTGGAAGTCCCTTTTGCCAGTAGAGGAATCTTTTTATTGCTGGAGATTTTTGTAACAGGGAGCTGGTACACAGAGAACTGGGCTTAAAGCAGACTCAAGTGTTGTTTTTTTTTCTCTGAGGTAGATAATAAACTATCAGGTAAAATGACTTACTCTTCCCTTGGTCATGCAAAACCAACTCCCATTGTAATGATTAGAAGATTTCCCATAATTGATATGGTTTTGCCATCATTCATGCACATAGACTGCTGATCCTGTATTGAGTCCCCATGTGAATCATGGAGCATTGAATGGATGCACAAGGTCCATCCTGATTCAGCTGGTTGCAGCTTTTTATCATAGGATGTTCACAGAAAACCACGTGTCCTTCTGTGCAAAATGAACAAGGATTTAACTGTACAGTATTCTACAGTCTTAAGAAAAATCTATAATCACATAGCATGGTAGTTACTTCCACACCAAACATATTCATAGTCTAGCTAATTCCACCAAAAAATGTTTCCCCATAGTTGTCCACAGGTTTGGCTTATCCAGTTTGAGTTCATTCCTTCTCTTACTGTCAACATGAATGATCTCAAACACCTAATTGCACCCTATTATATTTAGGTTATAAAGAAGCCCTGCAGGTTTTGTTGTCTTCCACATGAGAGATGAACCTTGCAGAATTTACCGTAGAAAGAGACGTGCTGGAGAAATCCTTGATAGGCATGTGGAATCTGAGGTTCATACGGTTGGCTGACTAGCTGTAGAGTCCAGAGTGAAACAGCAGTGAGACCTATAGCCCTGGTCTATTAAGCTTTCAAGCATGTGTCCTGATATTCAGGAGGCAGAAATTTTTGAATAGCTCCTTTTTACCCCTGAAATCTATTTCCAGCCTTTATTTGCACAACATAGAATGACCTGTCATTCTGAAATTGCCATCTCTACTCTCATTAGAGATGTGAACAACCATTTCTTATTTCACAGATTCCTTTGCTTAGGAGTCAGTGCAGTTTGCACTATCATGCAAGCTCACATAGTGACCTGACCTAACTGAGAGTTTTCATAATTTCTTCTCACTTCTTTTTCCACTGGAGGATAACAGCTTATGTCTGTTGGGCTGAGGTAGATCGTCTTATTATATAATGTTTGCTCCTTTTGTGTGTACTGGTAAGTTTGGGGATTGCTTTTGCTTACTTCATTTTCAGTTGGGTATTACAGTGGCTGGAAGGCATGCTACATGTGTTTAATTTTGGCATGAAACTAATCCCAAAGGAGATGAAGTTGGAGACACTGATATGTTGAAGTAAACTCGAGCATGCAGGCCAACCAGTCAGATTCATTTAAACATGGATGTGAGTCAAGCAAAGTACTAGATCCCAAATCCTGCCAAACCTTGGTTTCAATTTTACTTCAGAGTTCTGATGATCTGCTTCATTACTGCTGCATTACAGTTTCCAGACCACAACATAAAAGCATTTACTCTGTCTTTGTAAATTTAGCAACCTGAATTCAGCTTTGGAGAAACCATAAAAACAGCGCATTAGACCAAAGGGCTGGCACTCAGGGTGGGAGGAGTGGGAAGGGGTGACCCTATAGCCTAGAGTCAGATTATGTCTGTAAGGGGAAAGTGGCAGGGTTCAGGGCCATCCGGTATGGCACGTGTGGACTTACCTGGTTGGATCCAGAAGCACCTCTCAGCACAGTTAGAGATTTGAGTGCAGTACCGTTCCTTTGCAGACCTAGTTCCAGGACTAAACATGGACACAAGGCAGCAGGCATGACCGTGGGTGTTAACATGCAGTTCACAAAGCACATACATAACCTGGAGGCAATTGCCTTGCTTAGGTATCTTATGTGCTTCCTAACTACCTGCATTTTTGCTTGTTTCATTAGATCTGCTTAAATCTCTTATTTCCCATACCTAAGTACCTTGCTTCAGCTGTCACCTGATGTCCTGTCCATATGCTATCTGTGATTGCTGTTACATACAGGGATAAGAAACAGAAAAGGTATTAGAGAAATAGAAAAGTCATGGGTCAGACTTACCTATTTTTTTCTGACTTAGCTTGCCACAATAGTAGAGATTATAGGATTTGGGAGATAGAGAAGAAAGAAGTTACCTGATGGAGAACTGGGAAGTGAGGGAAGATGGGGAGGGCACAAAAGCACATGGTGAGATCTATCAGAGTTTAAGCCATTTATCGGTTTGTCTGAAGGAGTCCTAGTACAGACTTTGTAGGAGCGTATTTGGTTAGAGTCTGTGTTCCAGGGATCATCCAGCAAAGTCTGGCAGCTGCTTCTGTGGTCTAGCAAGTTGTGTTCACTCCTACTCTTTTGAGACTTGTGTGCAAAATGGTGAGTGTTGGTGCTGGAGAGAAAGCTTGATGCTGTGTACTGGGAAGCAGTTAGGAAGGAATTGCTCACAGTGATTGGGGGGAGACTCTGGGTTCTGACAGGCAGAAGTCCCTGACACTGTGGTTGCTTCTTTTCTGGTATGAGGTACTTTGTGTCTGCGCTTCTTTTAAAGTCAGCAGTGGTCACACACTCATCTGAAATGTCTTTGCAGTTTGTGTCCATAATGCAATCAAAAGTGGTGATGATGTCATCTACTTCTGAGGTCTGTTCTTGAGAGTATCGGTCTCTGCTTCTCTCCTTCTGACTGGTTTTCTGATCATCTTTCTTCTTTTTGCAAGAGAAGATGTGGTTCAGCATACTGAATCGTCCTTCTTTCTTTAGGATTCTGTTATTCTGGGAAGGCAACTGATGAACAAGCTCAGGTCTGCTGGAAGTAAAAATCAGAATGTGATTTTATTATTGCCAAATAATGGAAAAATACTGCCTGTGTTAGCCCATAAAACGGTATATATACTGTTCAGATACATTTGCAGGGGTCATTAAAAGAGGCAGAAAATTAGAACTCCAGATTTGTAATTAATAAAGACTGAAAATGGTACTGTGTTACTTTTTCTGTATGCCTTACACTCATCTGAATGTAGGCTCAATGCAGCTGTCAGGATAAACCCCAAACTTTTCTAGGGTCAGCATCTACCAGCTGCAGAATCATTATTCTCAGTGGTGAGACAGGATCCAATAATAACAAGTAGAACATGCTGCGATCTTTAAAACAAAGTGGTTTTTGTATTAAGTTATATAGTATTTCCAATAGCACAATCATTGCTAACACTGTAACAATGTTCCCTTCCCATTTCCCTTCTTTCTTTCCCTTCTTTCCCTTCTTTCCCTTCCCCTTTCCCTTCTTTCCCTTCTTTCCCTTCTTTCCCTTCTTTTCCTTCCCCTTCCCCTTCTTCCCCTTCACCTTCTCTTTCTCTTGCCTGTACAAAAGAGGCTCAGCACAGTTTCAGATCTATCAATATAATTAGCTACAGTGCAGTTGCTGCAATAATTTTAGATAAGACTTTGACTAATCAACATTGCAGACTTACTACAACAGGCAGACTGCAGGAGGAGGAGGAAGAGAGAGAGGGTTAAAGTTAACCATGTCTCACAGTTTTTAATACATACTGACTGCAGATTGGAAAGGATGGTAAGCACAAAGAAGCATGATTATGAATGTCTTTGTGAGGGATCCTCATTTACTGAAGTTAAAGAACAGAAATTAATTAAATGACAGCTGCTGAAACATGAGACATACAAAGAGATCATAAGTGATGGTAAAAGAATTATACTTTTTAACAGAAAAAAATCATCTTAAGAAGAGGCAATCAAGGTGGAGAGCTAAAGAAGGCTAGGAAAATACTCCTAAACCCTTACCCTGAGGATTAAAACTTGAGGTTTATTTTTTATATATCTGGCAAAGGTGGTTTTTATGTTCAGTCTATCCTTCTGTCTGATTACATGAACACACAGCTAGTGCTTAGATACTTCAAAAAGGGAAAGACATATCTGAAGGCTGATGTTATTCTGTAACATGATTTTTCTGCACAAAAGTGACTTAGCAAGAGCTATACTCACATCTTGGTTCAGAACCCTCAGCTGATAGGCAGACTAACGCTGTAACTGCAGTTATGAAGAATTCTAACATTGCGATTCTGGTGGAAAACTTGAACCAAGTTCTGTATATGAATTGAAGAGACATCACCCAGGGCTCAAATCCTTCAGTAGCATACAGAAAGCAATCAGTTAGTTCCCTAGTCAGCGGCAACATGTGAGCAACTTTTGCTTTACCTTCTCTCTTGAGACAGTAGCTTGATACATTCTGTGTGCCCACAGTACATTGCATATGTCAGTGGAGTGTTTTCATTGATGTCTCGAGGGCTGCTGTCTATCCCCAGCTCCAGCAGTGTCTTCACACAGTCAGCTTTCCCTGCTGCTGCAGCCCAGTGCAAAGGAGTCCTACAGAAAAGGGGGTAGTGTTATTAAAATAGATGAATAAATTCACTATCAAAACTATTAATAATGTAATGAAGTGGGCTCCTATACTACTCATTTAGATTCACAACATTAATTTTAAGGAATCCTCCAGCAACTTATCCCACACTGATGTAGCTGCTAGTGGTCGTAATAAGGCCACAGACTGGCATCTATCTATGTCCATCTATTTAGCTGCAGAGAAAGTACATATGGGGCTGCAGAATGCCTACAGATGCTATATAATAGCATTTCTTCTTCTGCTGGATTTGCAGAGTGGGATGAGTGCCTGAAGTTTTCAGAGCTGAATTTGAAAGAAATCTTCCTAGTGTCCACTGCATGGGGACAAACTCTTTGCACCTTTGTACCAAACACAATTAGCAATGGTTGGCTCAGCACTCTTCAGGAGTATTAATAAGAAAATAAGCCTCCACTAGATGAACAAGAAGGACCGGACACATCTACCAAACTGTCATTGCCCCTTTGCAAATTTTTCTGGTCTTTGATGGGCACAGACTGGAATAATTGAACCTGTGCAGAAGAATCAAACTTATTTTCTGCTTGGTGGAAAGATTTCCTCCTATGTTTGGAAACTTTTGGCAGTTTCCAAATTGTAATAGTTTGCTCTTGTGAAAAATCTGAAAGCACAGAAAACACCATAAGAAAACCATGCAAGAATAAAAAATAAAAGTGACTTTTCTCAGGCTGCTTTTTTTTCAATCCCAGTTATTTCAGATGGGTGCCATCAGAAACACAATAGAATGAAAATCTGCTTTCTGTTTATAGTGAACAGCTTATCTTCTCCCTTCTTCAAGTATAATACCTTCTGTGGAGATATCTGAGAATGTGTAACAGATTGTGTTTTATGCAGTTCTTAAGTGTAGTTAAACTCCTCCCTTCACCCTTTTTTCCATAGAAACACAGCCTTCTCAACTACCTTTTACTGATGTTTAGAAACTTCTCCAGAGCCCTGTTGGTTTTATTTCTGTTCCATTTTATTGCAGTTTTCTATGAAGAGTGCTATTATTTTAAGTACCTGAAGCCCTAAGCCAAGAATGCCTTGGCTTTTGCTCCACTGAGAAGGATAATCAATGTGAACAGCCAGTTAGTTCTGTTTGCGTTAAATAAATTTACAAAGTTCCAAGGGAGGTAGTTGTGGAGTGGAAAAGAGGAGAGAAGATGACTCTTTTGCACATGTGATATAGGGATTTCATCCTGGAAGAATTCAAATGCCTTGTCAGACTGGAAGGTGAAGGTTCCCTGCCCCTGTAGGAATACTGTCTTAAATGCAACAGGGGAAGATTGACATTTCTTAAACACAAACAGCAGCAGGATACCAGCTTCAAGTTGTAGGATCCTGTTCTATTGTTTTGAAAATAATGTTCACTTTTGATGGAAAGAAGTTAAGTGAAGTGGTGACAAAGTCCTTTGACACATAATCTTATCATTTCCTACCAGAAACACCAAGTTAAATAACATCACTACTAGTCAGCTACTAGATATATGTGAGCAGAACAGCTTTGCAGTGTTTCTGAGCAAGCACAGTTCTTTGTAAGTGCAGCTCATTAACTAGGCCATGGCCTGTGGAACAGGAAACACAATTATAGAATAAACAGGGCTAGTCTCAGGTTAATAGAAAGGAAGCAGCAATTTCAGTTTCAGAGTTTCCACGGTTACCTGTCATCCACATCAAGGGCCTGCAGGTTACACTCTGGAACTTTAGCCAGATCACTGATAATATCACTGTAGCCTGCAGCAGCGGCAATGTGCATGCACGTTTTGCCATTCTCATCATCGTAGTTTATTATTGATGGTCCCTGGTAGTGGTCGAGAATGATAGAACACAGAATCCTGTTGCCACTCTGGGAGGAAGTTCAGAGAAGAAAAGCATTTTACAATGGAACCCACACCAAACTGTGTTTTCCCCTCTAGAGAAGGCTAAATACAATGATGGTATTTTCGTTTGTGTATAACAGACTCCCCAGGTATGAAAGCCAAAAACCTTCCAGTCTCCTGCTGGGAACTGAGTTTGCTTTATTAATTTCCTAGAACACTTTGAACATGGAAAATAATAAATAATATACCACTGCAAATATCTCCAAACATTACAGAGTGTGAATTACTCAACAGCTTTCTTGGAAATAACCGGGGGGTTTTGCTGGTTTGCTAAACCAGCCTCCAGAAAGATATGAGCCTATATTTTGTCATAAAAATTTACGACTGGGAAAGACTTCAGAAGACTGTCCCACTTCTGTAAGCTTGTCTGAGTATACCTAGAAAAGCAGTGTTAAATACTTTCTCAATTAGTTCTTGAAAACTTTCTTAGCTGTTTTCCTCCAGTATTTCAGTGTCTTAATAGAAAGTTGACATTGTTTTCTAATCTGCAAATGAAACTGAACATTTTATAGCTTGTCTTGGTGGAAATAGAGAAAAAGAATTAATGATTTTTTAAATAACAACATAGAAACACAAGGCTAGAAAGGTCTTTCTAGAAAATCAAATTCAATCCCTGCAATCACTTGCAGCTATGTTACATCATCCATTTCATAAACCTACTGTGTCCATTAAAAGCAATGAGGTTTTTTGTCCTTGTTACTCCCAAAGGAAGGCAGTTCAAGAACTTGTTTGCTGTAATGATGAGTATCTCTAATTTCTATTCATACTCATGTGTGATTTATGTCCCTTTGGTTTTGTGCCAGCATTATTGTTTAGATTAAATATTTTTTTCCTCTGACTGGTATTTGTTCTTCAGACATATTTATAGACAATCATCATATCCCTGCTGAACTGTTTTCTTGACACTCTAATTAATCAAGGTGTTTTTAAGTTTTCCTTGTAAAATAAGCTTTCTATTTCTCTCATCAACCCACTAATCCTTCTCCTTTTGTGTTTTAATTATGTATACTCAGAGGGGGGTGATTAAAATTGTACCTAGTCACGCACAGATATTTTTTCCAGGTCTTTGTGTAGTGACACTAGCTCTTCCTTATTTGTGTTAGAAATACCTCTTTTGGTGTGTCACAAAACAGCATTTGTGTTATTCACAGCTGTGTCCTATTAGAAGCTCCTAGTCATTTTAGAATAACCCTTTACACCTCAGTACTTCTCTTCCATATTCATTTCTAATCATGAAATTTCTGTTTTCTGTGACGACCTTCCTTATTAGCACCCAAGTGCCTGACTTAAATGTTTTATCCTATTCAATTTTGTGCCATTCATATTACTCTAGACGTGAAGGTGATTCAGCTTCCCCTGTATGATATCCCCATTCTTTTCTCTTAATGTCTTCCAGTTTATTGTTACTGGCTTTTTCATCAGAAAGTCCCTGTATTTTGTGCCAAGTTATCATGAAAATATTAAGCAAGATTGATTTCAAGGCTTATCCCGGGAAGTAATTTCCTTCCAGCCTCTATCCAACATTTAATTATTAGTCTTCTTTACTTGATTTTGAGATACAGGTCCTTTTGCTTCTCTGTACTTTTGCCTATTATTTTATAAGTTGTCTTCTTATTCTAAATATATTTTTTTTAATTCTATTTGAAATCTCTTCTACACACTTTTCTTCTCTGCTCTTGACATACATATTCCTGCTTCATTTTGCACCATTGTCAGGATATATTCCAGGTCCCTGCAACCTGCTGGTCCCAGAGTTGCTCATTCCAGCTGAGAATTCCCTTGATTTACCAAAATTACCTCTGAAATCAGGATTTTTGGTTTGTATGTAATTTGTTTACACATCTCTTTAATTTCTCATGATCATGATGTCCAAACTTACTTTCTATGACAAGACATTTTATAACATCCTCACTGAACATGTTATTATTGTTAATTTATAGTTGTCTGAATATCTAATGAAAAAAAGAGTGTTGGTCTTCATGTTCAGGTCCTATGAATAATTGTCTTTTTTTCTCCAGTCCCTATGTTAAATGTCAATGCCCTCCATACTAGCATAATTCTCAGTTACATTCTTTGGTCACTAGCACCAGAGATAACTCTACTCATATTCAGGGCTACCTGAATCTAGAAGTCTATTATATACTTGTAGTACTACCACAATAAGCATCCTTAAGGATTATGATCCTTCTCCAAGTCAGTTTTTATACAAAGAATTATTAACACGCGTTACCCTACTATTTCTGCAGTCATATTCTAGTGACACTGCTATACCTCTAGTTTTACACTGTCATTGCCAAGTCCAAATTTCATGTCCTGAACCTACAGTTTCAGTCCCTCAGTGTTCTTGTACATCTCTTAGCATTTGCATAACATATTTTCCACTGTTCTTACTGTCATTTTATACATTTACAGACTGTTCTGTCTCCCACCAATCTTCCATTTTCTAGACTAAACAAACCATTTCAATCCTCTTCATGGGTCAAATTTTTCAAGCCATTTATCATACTTGGTACTTGCTTTTTGGCCTCTTTCCAGTTTGTCTACAGCTTTCTTCAACCGTGGCACCCCAAATGACATAATTACACAGCTGAGGCTTCTCTCCTGACATTGAAAATGACATTGGTACTTCCTGTAGCCCACATGTATCACACTTGTGTTCATCTGTCCCAGAATGGTATTTTTTTTGTATCAACACCATAATTTAAACCTCTACTCACTTTGTAATCCACTAAGCTACTAGTCTTCATTTTGTGCAGACAGTTTTAATATTTCACATTTCTGTACACAGTACTATTTTATTAATTTCAGTCATTCCTACAATTACCAAAATAATGTTGAAATTCATCCTGAACCATGAAGTGCTTGTCGTCACTCTAGCTTGTTGTAGCTGTGGGTTATATACATCTTCTGTATTTCATCACCTCATTATGGACCAAATAAAAACATTCTTATGATAAATCCTTGGTTGGAATGTCTGTGAGATGCTTACCTCCAAAGACTATTTGAACTATCCTGAATGTGACCAACAGAGAATATATGATGTATGTTATAAGTTCCTGGGTTGATTTTGACAGCGCTACGCATTATTCTTCCTCCCTGGGATATCCTATGTTTGGACAGAATTCTCTGTCCATTATGTCAGGTTGTAATTATACAAATTGTGCTATTGATGTTATTCAGTGTGATTAAAAGTGCATGCATTGATCAAACCAGAAATGGACAAAGAACTGAACTTTTTATGATCACTCTGTTCACCACCTGCTTAACAAGCTTTCTGTGCCATGTAATGAATTGCATCTTTTTGGCACTTTTCCAATTTTTCTGTGTTTTACTACATGGTATTAAACTGATTAATTCACATTCAAACATACTATATCCAATAGCTTCTTATCTGAGGAAACAATAATTGCCTTTAAGACGGCTATGAAAATTCTGTCCTAACAATTCAATCAAATTGTTAATTACATTTTCTAAAAAATCACAGGATATCTGCCAATATTTTGAACCTTCTATGGAAAGAGATGTCTGGCCAACTGTTCCGTGGCTTTCCAGCTCCTTTTTCTTAGGAATGCCTTCTTATCTTTGCGTTCATCTTGCCTTTTTTAAAGTTGCACACAAAATTCTCCTAAAATGCTGACACTGTTTTTATTCTGAGATTGATAGGTTTGAGCTGAGGTCACAAAAATGTAGTCTTCTTGTGGTAAATTTACCAAGAACCACAGTACTATTGTTAGACCAGGATGCTGAGTGGTAAATGCACCATAGGAAAATTACATGTTTTTGTAACCTTACTGTATGTATCCCTACATTTAATCTCCTTTTTTTTTTTTTTTTTTTTTAATTCAAATATTTTTCGGCAACATTCTTGAAGATTATTGGTTATTTTTGCTATGTGTTTCTATATAATACTGCAGGTCTCCCCCCACAGTTTTCTTTACACTTTTGTCTCACATCTTTATCTGTTGCCACCCATCATTCATTCTCCTCAGTGAACTTTTCTTTCTATATTAAACTTAAATCATAAAAACTTAATTCCAGGAGCCCTTGTAAGGCAAAGCCTCATTGTGCTTTATGCAAGTTTTTGTCTTGGATTTGTGTAATCTCCAGACAGCAGCAAACAACAGATTCACTACCAGGCTCACTGGCTGTCATTTTCACTTGATTACAACAACTCCATTTTCTTTAGGTTGGTTAATGAAAAGCCCAACTCCCGATACCTGTATGTCTCAATGCTTTCAAAACAAGAAATTTTTCAGGAAGTATCAATCAAATCAAGTATCATGAGGAGGATCCTGCAAGTTTCTGGTTTTGACCCTTTTTTCATCTATGACTATTAAATTTATCCTCATTGTGACTACAGCAGTTGTTCTTATACAGCCTTTTGTATGTCCAACTGATATGTGGAATGATAATTTTACTCAGGAAATTTATTGTCACTAATGTAATATTCTACCATAACATTGCATTTTATTCTACCTGGTCTTCAGTCACACATAGTACAATGTTTTCCTTGTTCATTGCACTAGATGGAGAGTTTATTTTTTCCCCTCTTCAGAATACTCTAGTGAACTAGGTATTTCGATGCAGAAGAGAAGAATCACGTGAAAGGGATCTGCTAAAATGGCTTGAGGCTATCGGTAATGTAGAGGGGCAGAGGGGCATGCTGTGCACCACTTAACTGTTTTCAGGAAACCCTGACAATATATTTTTCTTCCAAGTGAATGTCTCTGGATATTGTGTGTTTATGTTGTATTAGTTCTCCTATATTTTTTGTCTCTTTGTGTTCGTGTGCAGTTTAAAGCCTTCCTATATCTATAGCCAGCTTTGCTGTTTCTCCACTAGAAGTTTTTGATGTTGCTTCTTACCATTATCATTGCACTTCATGGCTGTCTGTGTTTCCCCTTCTATGTTCCTTCCTCTTTCAATTCTGCAGCTGTGAATCTAACTTTGCTCCAGGAGGTAACTTACTTTTATAAAGAAGCATCATAAGTTACTATAGAGTTTTAAAAAATTTGCATTAGTAGCTCTGGCTTCCTCCTGGGAACAATATTTTTGCATCTTTGGGTGCCATTACAATTTTATGTTACAAGATGCTGTATGGTATCCCAACCCTTTTATGTTTCCTTTCGTCTTTCACAAACAGACATGTAGCATATTTTAATATGAAATTGACTGTAATACCAAAAAGGCATTGAAAAAAACTCAAAAAACCAGCATAAAGGTCTTTTGTCCTTTGTTAAATAAAGAAATATGAGCAACCTATAGCAAAATTGGAACAAGTAACTTGTCTGTGGATGTTTTTCCTTTATAACTCCAGATAAGGTTATTACATTAGTAAATATATCTTTCCTTTCAAATTTACCTTTTTTTCCCTTTTTTATTCTGAATTAATATTTACTGAAAATGAAAGCAAAGGGCATTTCACAGACTTTTCCCATCTGGCTCTGTTGGTTGGGATTTGAAAAGTCTTGATCTTTGACTCAAACCTTTGCTGGCAGAAGTCCTACATTCAATTACAGCTATACTGACAAAACCAAACTGTTTATCCAGTACAATTTTTTTCCCTTGTGAGATTCTTTTCACTGAAATGCAGTTTTCCTCCATGTTCAGAGCTCCATGACAGTGTATTATGTCATTACCTTTGCTGTAACATGAGTTCAGAATTTCATCCTAGAGTCACAGCAAGGCTAACATCATGTTGCATTAACAGTGAGGATATGTCTGGTTGGGATCAGATATTAAGGCTGCACCAGAACAACATATCCCTGTCTTGTTACAGAAGCAGTGTCTGCTGTTTTAAACGTGGAGAGTGCCCAACTTAAGAGCAGAGACATAATGTGGCTCCTTTGGGTCTGCAGCAAACAGTGCAGTGAGAAATGTCTATAAAGCTGGCAACTTGGGTTGCTAAAGAGTTTTGCACACATAAGACTTTTATTCTATTCTTAAGGATTCCAAGCATCCCACCTCTATACCTCAGACTAGGGAAAGCTGAGAAATAGAAGCATGTTCACTCTACCTCCACTGCTGCCATGCCCTGGCTGCCAGGTAGTTGTTTTGGAAGTGGAAATACACTGCAAGAAGTCAGAGCACCCTGTGGTTTCTCTGCCCTGAGGGATCAGACACAACGGGGCCCTGTGCTGAGGAAAAGAACAATCTGTAATACCATCTTCAGCTTTCCTCCTGCCAGGGAAATTTTGCTAAAAGTTGCCTGGATGCAGCCCAGGCACTTCACATGGTGTGTTTCTGATGGCAAACCAATATAAATTAACAACAACTCTACTGACGCCGCTGTAGTTACATTGGTAAGACTCAGCCAGCTCAGAGAGAAGCTCATTTGTCTTCTCTAAACCCTAGTGCTTCAGCCTTAGACACCCACTGAGACAGTGTCTCTTGCAAACTCGGAACAACCCATCTTGGCTTGACTTTGTGAAACTCTTGGAAAGAGAATGTGTTGCCCTGTCGTCCTCAGAGCACTGCTGCTTCTGATACAGCTAGGGTCATGGTGTTTTAAATACATTTATCCTCTCAACAGCCTTAGTGGCTGCTGGAAAAAGCTATGAAGTGACAAAGGTAGTCATAGAGGTATACCTCTATGTCCATGCCTCTCTTAACCTCTCTTTGCTCAAATGAAAAACTGCATGGAATACTGACCAAGTCTTTCTGAGAATTTATTTTCACTCAAAGTCTTCTACAATAACTGCATATAATTTATTGTGTAAATGACTATGGCTGTGACTAAAATTACTTGGCAGCTTTCTTCTGATAGTACATTGTTGTGAGGAGTGGTTTCTCTGGATGAACCATTTGTGTGTTTTGAAAAAGTGGTCATCTTTTATTCTGCAATAGAATAAGGATCTATACCATATTACTATAAGAAAGACAGAAACATTTGTCTTCTAGTGCCTTTTTGTCAGGCATAGGAGAAAAGGACATGTCTAGATATGCAGAAAGTGTGGTGCAAGTTACTTCTGGCATCAACTTGCTGAGATACATCTAGCCTGTGTGCTGGGAAGAGATCTGGCAAATATCCTGTGCTTATCTCCAGGGTTTTCCAGGAGACAAATTCCTACTAAGCTCAACAGGAGTCCTGCAACTGATTTCCTTGGAAATTTGATTGATGTGAATAATTACCTTGTCAACAACATTTTTGTACTTGAGTGACTTACTGTTTAATGGTCAATAATTTT
>JAAGNO010000997.1:0-21746 GCA_033439905.1 Ceryle rudis
CACCCTGACTGTGAAAAAATTTCTCCTTATGTTTCTGTGAAACTTCCTATGCCTCAGCTTCCACCCATTGCCCCTTGACCTGTCATCAGGTATCACCGAGAAGAGCCTGGCTCCATCTCCCTGGCACTCACCCTTTATGTATTTATAAACATTGGTAAGGTCACCCCTCAGTCTCCTTTTCTCCAAGCTAAAGAGCCCCAGCTACCTCAGTCTTTCCTCGTAAGAGAGATGCCCCACTCCCTTAATCATCTTTGTGGCCCTGCGCTGGACTCTCTCAAGCAGTTCTATGTCCCTCTTGAACTGAGGGGCCCAGAACTGGACACAGTACGCTTAGAGGTCATGACACAGTCGGTGCTTTGTTTAGGTTCATTTCCTTCTGAAAGTGAAAGAGGATGCTCTGCATTTTCTACAGCAACAAGGAGACCTGAAAGGGGAACTTTTTTTGCAAAAAAAGCCCTGATGCTCCTGTTGTGTAGCAGATGGCAAAGGAACAAGCGGTGAACATTTGTACCACCCCAGCCTGTATCACTGGCATCTCTAAAAAACCCCAGAACTTGGCTGCATCACCACTGAGGTCATCCAGCATTTGTACTCTAAGGCCCTTACAGGACTTTATATGGGAGACACTTACGTTAGTCACATATTCACTGACAAAGAAATGAAGATACAGAAAAAATCATATATATGACCAGTATTCAACTACTTATCAGCCAAACCAGGAATAAAAAAAGTTCAACCATGAGCACATCTGGCTTGTCAGCCATCTACCTGAGACAATATAGAGATAAGACTTCCAGAAAACACTGACAATCTTAAGCAGAATGAACATATGAAATCTTCTAAAAGGGTTGCCAAAAAAAAAAAAAAAAGGAAAACCAAAACCACCACCAAAACCAACAAACCCAAACAAACAAAACAACCAAACCCCCAAGTCCCCCATCTACATGAGTGCCAGCTGGAAAAATTTGCCCAGAAAAATACTCTTGGCATGAAAGTAGTGCTGACCTGGTCCCAAACAATCGCACGAGAGAGTTCTGATTCTCTCTGGTTTTGATAAAGAAACTGTAAGCAAGGAGATATTTTGTAACCAGAATTATCTAGACACAAACATTCAGCAAGGAATAGTCATAACATCAAAAGGAAACAAATTATAGTTTTCTTTTCATATAATACAAGTAACTAGTACAGTTCCTCACACTTACAGAAGCACAGAGCACGGTGGGACAGAGGCCTTCATAGGTGTATTGAATGCTGACTAAGGCAGGATACTGGATTACACAGACTCAACCAAAAGAGCATTTCAAAACAGCTTTTATTTTCCCATGAAACCAAAAAAAGGGTCTCATGCAGGAGTTTGCCCTAATGGAAAAGCTCTTCATCTGTTTGAGAAAGTCAGCTCTTGACAGTCTGACCTTCAAGAACAAGGCTGTTTCACTGCTACAGAGCTGATGTGACTTGACACAAGGTAGGAGACCATGCATCTTTCCATGTGCCTGACCTCTGCTCCCCTCCTTCATGCTGGACTTCCCAGTTGGGTTCAGAGGTCTTGATCCCTTTATTTGCATTGCAAATGCCTCAAATATTTTCTGTGAACACATCTCTTGATGAGAATTTCTTGACAAAGCACCACTACCTATGTGCACATCTTGCTTTTGCACCCTGTATTGTAAGGGATCATGGTATAGATTGGAGGGAACTGCTTACCTAGACAGATGGAGTACATAGTATGGCACAATATTCCATCTCTCTGAGCACATGCACAGCACCTTGAAATCTGCACCAACAACAGGCAGCTCTTGAATTTTGGATAGCTCTGAATTAGGTGTCCTTCAGATCCTAAATCACTTCTTCCCTCCCAGAGGTTCACAAGATGAGAGATCTAAACTATAGATAGAAGAAAAAAACCAAAACAAACAAACAAACCAACCATCAAAAAATCACGTAAAAGGCATGTAAAAAGATGTACATGTGCCTGCCCCCACTGCCCAGCCACAATTACCAGTTTATTTTGTTATGGGATGAGTTTTCAGCCTTTGCCAACAGTTTCCATAATGTAAAGGGAGCAGCTTGGAAAATGAATCATACATCGTGTCACCCTGTCACGTTCCACAGTGGTTGGATGCAAGTAGCCAACATGGTGGTGGCACTGTGCTTCAGGGGACCTGCTGCCTGGCCCCTCTGATTTCCACCTTCAGATGGGCAGGCTGGTGTTGGCACAGGCTGTGGACACTCACACAGTAACTTACTGTGTTCCTTAAGAAGAAAAATCCTGAGAGGATCTCTAACCATAGGGAAAACTTCCATGAAAAGCATTTTAACAAGCTCTCCATGGAAAGATGACATCTTGGCATATGCTGTTCCTATTTAGATCAGTATTATGATGCCATAAAAATGGAAGAAAATTGGTATCTTCTCTGGAGAAGTTCAGCAGGAATGTAGGCAAACCCATCTCCCACCAGCTTCACAGAAGATAAGCCTTAAAGTCCAATAGTGGACTCAGAACTCATCTTTGTTGACTTTAGTTTTGTTTCAGGGGGTCCTTTCTGTGTTTCTGCAGCAGGAACAGCAGGGAAGCAGACAGTAAATCTCCCCGCAGCTGCACCACCAGAGTCACAAGCTGTAGCACACAGTGCATCCATGGTCTAGAAGGCTGCTTTATGTCAGAAACAGTAAATTACAGCTAGTGAGGTGAGAAAGGTGTGAAGCCTGGAGAGCTCTGTAAAACACAAAGGTGGAGGACAGATCCCCGCAGAGCTGTAAAGTGCAGATCTGGCTGCAAGGAACGCTAGCTAGCACATATCTAGATTGTACATCAAAAGCCCTTATATGCTTAAGGATATGTGCCAAAATCAGGACAGAGTTCACGGTAGTTGAACCTTTGCACCTCTGAGTTCATGGGGCCTCTACCCCAGGTAGGTGAACTCGGATGCCTCTAGAGCAGAAGAAAGAAGAAGGCTGGGCTGGGTGAATACCACATTGACAGCCTAACCCCTGGGCAGGGGACAGCGAGAGCAGCAGCAAGTGGCACTTACAAAATAAGTCATTTACAGTGCCCTTGAGCCTGCTGTTAGGATCACCCTGAGGTACCAAAGGAAGAATTTCCAAAGTGCTCAAGGCATGAAGTCCCAAGCCATGCCAGTCACTGTGTCCCATGAAAAGAACATGAGCTCCCCTGAAGACTGCTACAAACCAGACAGTGCCCATGTGATGCCAAGCAGTACAGCTCTGTAAGCAGCATGTCCCAGTGTGACACTGTGGTGTACACCACCAAGCCCCCTTTGAACAGGGCTAAGCAGAATCCCCATTCTTCTCTTCTTTACAGAGAAGACCCTGTAAAGTCAGCAGATGATTCCTGCTTACCACTCAGTAACTCACACCAGCTAGAGAGCATAGTGAAGCACAAATCTGCATGTGCATGTGAAAAATTTGCACTTGGGTCCAGCAGGCTGGCTCTCCCCAGACCAGGGCCTCTCTCACCTACCCTACCCAAGACCCATGCACACTGCTGCCACGTGCCTTAGTGCACACTCTCTAGAAATTAAATCAACTTAGCTAAGAACAGTACTACAGCCTCATAACAGCCTCTGCCTTCCTGGTTCCCCAGTGAGCCCAGGAGCCACCAGCCTGTCTTGTACCTACATCTGGCCTCTCTCCCTCTCCTCACCAGGACTGGCTTTGGTTTATAAGTCACCACACCTTGAAAGTAACCTTTCCACCAAGGTAGCCCAGCTGATTTCCAAAGATGACACAAAAAGAAGCTAGAGCAGAAAAAGTCATGAACAGAGCAGGGGGAAAAAAAGAAGGGAAAAACAGAACAGAGCAACCTACTGCCCTCCATTCGTGTCATGTTCTTCCACACTTCATACCATTCCACTCTGCAGCCCCCACAGCAACATAGGCAGAGTGCAGAAATCAGGCTGCTGTTCTGCACAGCACTCGAGCACATGTGCTGCTGAATGAGAACAGGGCTGTCTGTAACCAAGAGCCTTGCAGCCAGCCTTTTCCCTATCTTCCCTGCCCTCTTCTTCTAAACAACCTGATCAACAACAAGCCCACTGTAGTTAAGTCCTACTCTTATTTGGTCCCTAGGAACTGTCATAATAAACTCAATAACAGAGAAGTTGCTTAACTGAAACTATGAACCAGCTTGTAAGGATTCACTAAAAGTCTCAGTCTTGCATTGCAAAAAGGAATGTAACATCCAAGAGGAGTATCATTAGCATCATGGCCCGGTCGTGTCTCCTGGTTTATCCAAGTCAACAGAACTCTTTAAGCATGAGCAAAAGTGACAGGATAAAACCTAAGGCATTAGTGTCTTCCTTCCTCATTAGGTCATTGAAAATTCTCTGTGTTCACAGAAGTCTCACTATTTACAAAATTGCTCCAAGCAAATGCTTTGGACGAGTGGGAGCACCATGCACATGTTAAAAAAAAATAGAAATCCCGGTCCTTGGTGGTTATTGAGAAGCTCCTCTGAAGACCACGTTCAGAGCAAACATAGCAATGAGTGGCACAGACACAGGTTATATCCCCGTTGTGTTCTCTCAGAGAATCTCCACAGAAGGCTGATATGAAGGCAGAGATAACAAATCACATCTGCCAGACAATACTTTAAAAATGGTATTTCCCATGTAGTCATCACTGCAAAGTGCCAGGGAAATAGAGTCTCCAAGTGAAACAGTTCCCAAATAGAATCTGTCCAAGGCAGTGCAATATGTTTACTTTAAGGCATTTTTTTTTAATTAATAACATTCAGTAACCAAACAGAGTCAGAGATTAATCACCACACAGATGCTTTGCCTCCCTGTTAAGATAAGATCACTAAAGGGTAAACCACAAAGCTGCCTTCATTTGTACAGGGCTCTTCTTCCCATCTGCTTTCAGATTAATATTAAAGTACAACTTCTTCCAGATCAGAGACCACTGTATCCTTCTCTCTCTTTAAATATCATAGAACCATCTAGAAAAAGAGAGTAGAACATCACTGTATTCTGATTTTCATGTTGCAAGTCCAAGGCTACATATTCAATCCCTTCTCTGTTTCTGAACTCAAGTCTGCCACCACAACTCTTGTTGGGCTGTAATACAGTCTCACAGCAGGACAACAGTCTACTCAGCGTGAGCAAAGGTGATGTGATGTGTCCCATACTTGTCTTCCCAAGTTTTCAGGCAATCTCCAGAAGGCACTCTGTTGCTAACAAACAGATTGTGACTCACCAAGACATTCAACATTACGTTGCCCTAACTTCCATTTTTACTTCACGCTTTCAAATCCAGCCCGTTGTGGCTTGCCCAGCTTCTGTTTGGCATACTCACTAGCTGGCTTCCTATGGCAGTGGAGTATGCTCGAACATCAGCTCAAAATGAGATCTAGCCAGGACAGTATTAGAATAGACCAGTTTCCATAGGCAACAAAAGCAAAACGAAGAAGTCCAAATGAAGAAAGAATCCAAAACGTCGGTGTCTTCTCAATACTAGTAACTCAGTCTCAAAAAATTAAAAACAAGAGCTCAAGCCCAACAAGGGTCATCACAAAGGACAGCCCAAGCTGAGTAGCAGCCAGACTGAGACTTCCCTCAAAACACGTGGACAATTTGTGTCATCACAACATCAGCACATTTTCAAGAGCATCTTACATAGTTACTCTCCAACTCCAAGCTGTGAAGGAAGGGTGCTAATTATTTTCTCTAGTTATGTGAGCACCATATAAATATGACATTAACTGCCATCAGATAGCTACCTTTCACACCAGCCACGTAACCAACACCAGGGAAGATGCAGTGTTCAAGCTTGGATGGTTCTTCAATTTCAATCTCCTGCATCTCAACTACCCTCTGTGTAAGCACAGAGCACTAAGTCATGCTTGTACCAGCATCCTGCAAAGATGCAACCACTGGTCTGCCCAGCTGAGGACAGGGAGGACCCACCCAGCAGGTTGCCTGAGCTCAGCAGTAGCTTTGGAACCGAACATGCAACAAGCTCTAATTTAGCATCCCAGATTTTATTGCAAATCTTGTGATATTTAGACCCCAAGAACATAAACTGGTAACTCAGGAGGATGTCATTGGGCCTGGACCATCTTCCCCAACACGCAAACTGCTTCTGGACAACAGAAGGGGAAGACATGCATTTCTAGGGCTGCCTGGGAGCTAAGACACTTCTAAGGTATGTCAATTCTTTGTCTGGGGTCTGCTCTGCAATTCTTACAATTATTGATAGCAATATTTCACTATTTCATATCTATAGGAGGTTTAAGGACTACATTATTCTTAGAACATATTTAAGATGTTTTGTTAATTCTTTCCTCCAAGCTGATTACAGGGCTCTACCCAAAGCAATGTTCATGCTTTACTACCATGATTGACATGCAAGCATACCCAGCTTCACGCAGTAGCTTTCACTGGGCAGCAAGGCAACATATTTCACCTTCTTTGTGGTAACACCAATCCCTACTACTCTTTTTGAGCTGATAGGACTGACTTGAGCCGGGCAATGATTGCTGTTTCCTGGCTCTGGCTTCAAGTGGCCCTGCAGAAACTTAATTACCCCACTACTCACCCAGCCTTCCTTCCCCACTCCTGTCTTTTCTCTCCATGTAGATGCCCCAGAACGTTGTTTAGAGTTTCATAGCCCTCAAATTCCATGCAGACACACCCCTCAATTAACATGCCCTGGAGCATTGCTGAATCTACAGGCAGAAGAGACAGAGGAGAAACCAAAATGGTGCTAAAATACCTGTTCTTGAAGAAATGAGTAGCTCAGAAGTGATTAGTGGAATGAGAGATTTCATGGATTTTTGTTCATGAAGACACGGAAAATACTGAAGAAATTATTTTAACCAAGTAACTGCATTTTAAAGGAATCTTTGTGGAGCAGAAATGGCCTAGATAACAACATGCTCAGCTTGATTTGATTTGATTTTCCTAAGTCTCTGATGAGGTCTTAAGGTAAAGACAACATCTGGGTATCTTCTGGGTTTTCTGAGTCTTGTAGGTTCCCAGGTGAACATTGCCTAAACGTCCGAGGGTCTTGGCATTGCAGCGTTTTCTACAGCAATATTTATCTGCCTGGCTTCTTAATCTAAATGGCAGTTCTGAAGCAGGTTCTCTAACATCCATTTACAATTTCTCCAGAGTAAACACACCAGAAGCTGCTTAATGTTCTCTCTACCTATCGCATACTTTCAGCTACACTTTACAGTAAAATGTCATGTTTACATAATACATTCTTTACATTACAGATTACACTACCGTACTCCTGGTACAGCCTGCACAGGACCTCTCAGCATCCAGCTCTGTTCCCTATTCCACGCAGCTTGGCTAACTTTGAGCTCTTTGTGCTGCAATTTTCCAAAACAGGCTCAAATCGACCTCATGCTGGATTTTTAAGCTATTTATAAAATTACATCTAAGAAAAGAGATGATTTTTACAGCCTAACCCTTTCTCCCATACCACTCAAACTAGACAACCATTTCACAGAGAAACGCCCACATCCATATGATCTGGAACAAGATTTGTGATTTGGGAGCACCATGAGGTTTGCCTGAGGCGCACAGCTGTAATAGGCTGCCATTTTCCCTGCTTTCCCTGTTCCTTTTGTTGCATATTTTAAGTTTTTCCTCTCTAAATGAGATAGAAGAGAGGAAACTCGTTCAAACTGTCATCTGACAGAATTCGGGATTTTTGAAAAGGACTGAATCAGTTCAGAACAACCTAAAAATGTTCCATATCTTGGCACAGTCCTCCTTCTTATGGAGCTGTACCTCTAATGGAAAGGAATCACAAAAGGGTTTGGGTTGGAAGGGATCTTTAAAGATCATCTAGCCCAACCCTCCTTCCATGGGCAGGGACATCTACAACTAGGTCAGGTTGCTTAACGTCCCAAGTGAACAAATAAATCTAGTAAGTCCTTGATAAACTGAACCTCCTATACATGGTTGTATGCTGCTCTGCAGATATACCTCAAGTCTGACCTGACCTATTAGCCAGTCTCCATTCTGTTTTTAACAGTGCCAACTGTGCGCTGGTTTACTTGACTAATTTTAAAACAACAACAACAAAAATTTAAAAAAAAGAAAACACACACCCCTACAGAGTCCAGGAGTTGTTAATAATCATTTTAGGTTGTGATTTAAGATCTGAACCTAGATATCCTGAAGATATTCACCTTTTAAGCCACAGTTTCCAGTTCACTGCTAACAGCTCATTCCTTAACACAAATAAAATTTGACGGTATCTGCTGCATAAATCAATGATGTGGCTAAAGTCTCAGTTAACTCTTCTCAGAATAAATGTTGCCATTTAAAATGTGGCAATCAAGCTTGTAAAGGGAAGGAAAGAAATGTCACTTGCAACCCAAGTGATTCTGTTAACAAGCTGGGTTCCTGCTTCAGGTTTTTGTGTGAAAAACTGTCTTTTTGACTTATCTGACTGTATGAAAGGTCATAAGTAGTTGTTAGAACAGTGGAAAGTCCACACAAGGCTTTTTTGCCATCCTGAAACTTTTGCTTAAACTTTTAGTTGAATCATTATTTCAGTTCCCAAAGCTGAGTCATTTCATCTGCCTTGTACGTGAACACACGCAAAGCAGCTCCACACCACGGAGTGGGCACCAGCCAACCCTGATTTTTCCAGAGTATCTCCCTGCATATGAAAATGCAAAGAGCTCCTCCTCTCATTTCAAGGTGTTCACACAAGGATGCACAACTCTGGATGAGATCCCACCTTACACCTCACCCCAGCAGATCCCAGGGCAAACCCCCAGCCTTCGCCTCAGCCCTGCTGTGTAGACAGAGCCTCAGAGGAGCAACCTTGCATAAGATATGATGCTACAAGGAGAATGGTTTAGATAGGACTGACAACATCCAAAGGTGTGGAGATTCAATACCAGTACTTCATGCTAAAACTATGTGCTTGTGGTGCATCTGTGAATGTCCTTTTGGATAGCTTCAAGTAATTAATTAAATGAGGTATCAGCTCTCTGAAGGTTGTTTCTACTGCTGCCTTAGTATGGTACGTACATGCCATTTGAAATATTGTAAGACCTTGTAAACCACAAGCATTACTAAAATATTTTTTCCCACTCATGCTTCCTCCTCCTTCTTTATTTCAAATCTACATAAAACCTTTTGCTAAAGATCCAAATTCTCCCACTGAAACCAAGTGCCACTTATCTGGAAATAGATCTTCTCTCTGCCTCAAAAAGCAGCCAGAGCAGATGGTCAGAGACAAAATGCTCTGGTATCACAGCTCACATTATCTCTGATGACACATCAGAGAATGGTCAGAAGGAAGCATTAACTATCACAGGCTTCTTTATTGAAGGGATCAACATCAGGCTGAACTGGAGAAAAGAACAATTCATGTCAGTATTGGAGATGCTGAACAGGATCAGAGTTTAAAATCTCCTAATGCTCAAATTCAGTGCCAGGCCAGAGCAAAAGACAGTGCTCCCAGAAAATGCTGTTCAGGAGAGCTGTCCAGAAACAGGTGATCCATGCTAACTGTAAAACCCTGCAAATCTTCTCTAAAGAACTGGGGGAAAAGGTCCTTTTAAAAGTTCAAAAGCTGCAGTCCTCATTTCAGAGGATACAGGACTGCTTGCATTAAGCTTTATTTTTACAGAGCGTGAATCATTTCTCACTCCAAGGGAGCCGAGATCATTCTGCTCTTGGTATCTCTGCCACCAGCAATGCTAAAAATACAAAAAGCTCCAAAGTCAGCCAAAACACATTGTCAGCTCTGGACCTTTCTACATGATTTCTGTGACTCTTGTATCTACTGACAAAAAAGCAGGAGCAGATGCTGGCACCATTCAGATCAGCCTCTTTAAGAGTGCAGGACTGGTACCACCCTCTGCACACATGCACTCAAAAAAAGCTCTTGCTTCTCCATTTGTCCCCAGTAATAAATATTTGATTTTTCTTCCTGTTCTGACAAAGAATGGCAGCCTATAATTATATCTAATACCAAAAAGGTTGCTGTGCTGCCACTTAGTTTCACTCTCAGCCCTGCTTCAGAACTGAAGGATGTTAACAGTTGCTGTTGCTGCACTGAACTAGTTACTTAGTTCACGCCCAGCTCAAGAAGTCATGCAGTTGTGACTCTTTTCCTTTCAGAAAGGACAGTGTGTGAACCAAAAAGCAGAAGATCCTCTTCCAAAATTCCTTTGCCTTTTTATCTTTTTATTTGCAATGACAGTTCAAGCATATACATTATCCAAGTTTGTTTGCCAAAGGAATCTAGGGAGCAAGCCAGTAATGAGCCCTTCATTTTAAGTGATTATTTACATATACTTTAACATCCACCCCCTCCAGAAATTATATTGCAACGCATGAAGATACCTGTGCTAATTACAATTTCAGTTGCCATGAAACAGTTTTCAAATGTAGCCCCTCCCATCTTGTTATAAACAAGGTCTTGGGGTGTGGTTTGCTCAACAAGGAGCGGTATCTTCAGCTTAACTAACAGTGTATGTTTTCACATATGGTGCAATTGTGCAACCACACGCCACTAGCTGTTGTAGAGGACAGAACTCAGCTTTGCACCAACTTAGATAAATTCACAGAGGAAAAGTCCATTGGATATAGCCTATGGTTATGGAAACCATTAAATGACTGTCTGCTGGAAAAGAGAAGTGTGTTCAGGGAGGAATCGCTCTGAACCAGCCTCCTCCTGGATCTGATTGCACATCTGGAATCTGGGAGATGGGCTTTGGTCTCACCTCTTTTGGCCATTGTAAAAAGCCATCTGGAAGTTGGGATTCCTATCAGGTTTGATCTAGCAGCAGACCAATGGGGTGTCCTGTTTGTTCTCATCCTCACTTTCACCGTAAGTGCTTTGCCTAGGAGAAATGGAAGAAAGGAAAAGCATTTTGTAGTGCTGTTGGATCTGCTTTGAAACAGCCATAGTTTGGTTGAACATGGGGGTTCAGGACTCACATTCTGTCTGGTTTACATGACATAACCTTTCACACAGTGGCATGGGAATCTCATCTCATTTCCTTTGGCAAAGTTGCTCTTTAGTGTCTTATCTCTAACTAGGTGATAAGTTGATACTCAAATATATGAGGGATACTCTCTGTGTATTAACAGGAGTTCTGATACCCAGTGAATTTCAGCCTAGCATGATCTACAAGAATTTGTCTGGCATGACAGAAATGAAACCAGAGCAAAATAACGTGTCTCAGAAGACAAGGTCCATGACCATGCCAGTATTTTCACTTGCCCAACCAACCAACCAGTGGACAGATAGAGATGAGATGGCCTCCAGTCCATGATTGATATACCTCCCTTCTTCCGAATGCAAAAAGGGGCTTCTTTTCACCATGGACCAAACCCGTCTCCATCAGAACAACTCAAGTCCTGCCTTGGAGGCCATGGTGACACCAAGCTTGGCTTCCAGAGGAGAATGGGGCAAGGAGCTGCTGTCACAGTAATGGTCATTTAAAAGAGCAAAACTATTTTCTTCAACTCCAAACTAACATTTTTGTTTTGTTCTTTTCACAGAGCCGATTCAGAGAGCTGCCACTCAAGCTGATGCAAAACAGCATCAGTATTTGTTAGCAAATGAGAGTTTTAAAACCAACAATTCCTACAGCACTAACAACAAGCCAGGATATGCTTGTCATAAGGAGGTTAACAGCAAATGCTGCCCAAACTACAAAGATTGTTGGCCAAGACAGAGCGCTCTTGTACCTCTGCTGGTGTTTGTGCTGATGTATACAGGTTTTGTTGCAGAACTTTGTTCAGGGGAGATAAACCACGTGCTCACTATACCAAGCATTCAGACTCCCAAATGGGCTTCTCTTCTTCTTCTCCCTTGTCTTTGTAAAGATTTATATAATAAATTTTGTTGGATCACTTCAGCACTAAGTTAAGTTCTGCATTAATTGTGAAATACCTGCGTGGTAGACTCAGCGTAACAGAGAGATTGCTTCAAAGGGCCTGTGATATATTTTGCCCAGTGCCCTGTACACAACAAACAGTGTTTATTGCCAGTATAACTATGCCAAGCCCAAGGGAATTTCATCCTGGAGGAATTTTTCCAACAAGACATCTCAGTGAGGAAAGAAAAAAAAAAAAAGAAAATAATCCTCCCTGCCACCCCACAAGAAAAAATAAACCAAAACATGTGGCTTAAGGCCAATAAAGGGCTCTCTTCAAGCTGATTAAAATACATTAAAAGCAAACAACTATATGGTTTTTGTATTTCTCCATCACCTTCCAGACAGATAATGAAGCAAAAAAAATTGAAGGACTGCAGATGCTACAGGCTTCTCTTTACACCTGTCCTTCATAGTTGTTTGCTTCCTCCTCCCCACAAACCTTTTTTAAAGATAAAATCCTATTTTCAAAGCTACCTCTTTAAACTATCACCAACTGCCTCAGTGTTTTTGTTTTGTTTTTCTAGCCAAATTCTCAGGTTTCAATCCTCTACCTTTAGGTGCAGGTGAGTCAGCTCTCATATATGAAACACCTTCAAGGGGTGAAAGGCACTTTGAGTTTTCTAAACCAAGTTCAAGCAGCGAGGATGAGGAACTGGACTCTGGATCGTAACAAAGCCCAGTGCTGCGAGATATGCGCTCATGGAGAAGAGCAACACCCTGGCACTATGGAAGTCTCTGATCCAAGCTGGGTTAGGTACCCTAAAGGAAAGCTAAGACTTCCAGTGCATTTTCCCCCCCTGTCCTGAAGCATTGCATGAGCAGAGGCTTCAAGGGTGGTGTGGACAGTGATGCTGTAATTATCCTAGAGTTTGATCCTGAGACCCAGGACTCACTCACTTCACCAAGAAATACACTCAGGATGATTAATGACTGAACAGCCAGAGTTGCACTGTACCTCTTCAGCAGATGCTGCATGAGATGAATGCACATCCCCAACCCCTGGCTGTCATCCATTTTGGTCGTTAGAAAAAAATTGCTGTTTTCCAAATCCCACTTTCTTGCAAAGCCTGGGTTTTCCCTGCTCCAGGGGTAGCCTCTGCTAAGCTGTGAGCCCCCAGAGACATCAGTCTGAATGCACAGTGACCACAGTGCCACCTATAATTGCATGCTGCCATTGCTATGTGATTTAGTCACTTGTGTATGTAACAGCAGCCAACTCTACATTTATATTCAAGATGGAGATACTGTCCCATGTTAACTGCAGCATCTCCTAAAATGAGCTTTCAGGAAAAACTTTACTATCAGATCCTGAATTCCTTCAAATCAGCACATCCCATTGACACCAGCAGAGGTTCAGTTCAAACATACCTTGGACAGGACCAATTGCTAATAAACTTGCAACACTCTGGGTCTGCGCTTGAACTGGGCTGATTGTGCCCAAACTACTAAGTGCTTTTAGAAGGCTGATGGACTGATGTTATTGATTGGGAAGATGTGGCTGCCAACAGAGAGGGTGCATAGAGCATTTCATAGCCCAATTTTCTTGCAACACTAAGTCACGTTCTCCTCTAAAAGCCTCAGAAAAAGGTTGTGATCAGAGCTGTGTTAAAGTTTGGATCAGTCCCCTCATAGAAATGCTGCCAAAAATGCCTCCATGAGACTTCTTAGGTAGGTCTCACTACTCCTGCCTTCACTGCTTATTGCTTGGGACTGTCTCTTCTCCAAATTTTATTGACATGCTTGTATCCATCTCACCCCTCTTGCAGCCTCCAGCATCCCAGCCTCCCTAGTCCTCTTCAACTCCACCACCTCCTCATGGTAAGGAGAGATCTCCAGCATAGACCACAAACTCCCAAGCCCAGTGGGGTACCAGCTTGCCCCGCCTCAGTATCACTGGTATCTGGGGACTGCTGACACAGGCTATAGGGCACATCCATCACACTTACAAATTATGTTGTTGCAGTTTCATTATCAAAATGGGAAAGATCTTATTTAATGCTTTCCTGAGTTTTCCTAGGGGTCTGATTCTTTGCTCAAGGTTGACACTAGAAGGTATGTAATAATAAAGATTTACATCATGTTCCTTCTTATGGGATCCCCTGGCCCTTTACAAACTGCACAAGCATAACAAAACAACACAATCAAACATGCAAAGATGTTAATTGAAATATCTATCATGGAAATTTCCACCAACAGTCTGCAGTAAAAAACAGTGAAATCAGGTTGTACTACAAAAGCAAACATTACTTTTAACTTTGCAGTCAAAATAGGAGGAAATAGAAGCAGAGCTGGTCAAGCCCCTCCTGGTATAACAAGGTGCAAAATGATTCAGGAAGCAGCTTCACACCTCTTTGCAAAGTCTATCTCTGACCCAGCTCCTCAATGTGCATTGAATCAGCCTCAGCTTTGGGGAAAACAGGAGTAATTCTCCAGTCTCTGAGGCTCAGCAAATTTTGGTCCTGCCTAATACTGCATGAAACAGCTTCCCAGTTGGGACCACTGTCTGCCAGGTTTCTGAGCAGTCTTAGGCACTGTCAACTGGCATAATAACTAAGCTGGATGGAGAGGTCTCAAAGGTATTGTGTATCACATGAATACACTAAATCTAATCCTCTATTAAGGGATCATTTGCTATAATGCAGACAGGTCCTTGCCCCAGTCAAGGGAGCAGTTATAGTGCAGTCCTTCACCCAAGGAGGAACAACAGAAGAAGGGACCTAGATGACCATTGTGGAAAAGTTCAAAACTACCCAAGCACCTGAGACCACCACTGCTCCCACTGGCATTCACCTGTGTACCTTGATGAACCCTCTCTTGTTCAGATGGAGAAAAGGCTGCTGTGAAAATAACACTTCAGGTCACAGCAGATCACTTGGCACTGAAAAATTTACTTCAGTTCTGTAGCTTTTTGGCCACCTTCCTAAATGTGACAGTAATGCCTCTCATGTAAAATTAATTCTGATTATTTTTTTTTTTGACCTTGTATGAACATTCTGCCTTTTAAAATAAGGCAGAAGGCTGATGAAGGCAGAGCAACAAGGGACTAATGTATCCCAGTGGAGTCAGAGAGAAAGGTCAGCACATGCCCGTGCTGCTGCTGTTACACCAGTATGGCTGTAGCTGCACTGGTCTAAGGACTTTACTAAACTTTAGCAACTTCACTTTCAGACCCCAAAGAAGATCTCTGGAGCCACTTTTTGGCATCTTTATTTCCAGCTGTAGCAGCTGGTTTATTCTGAGATAGTCTTCCCAGAAACCTTGTCTTGCTGGCGCTATTAGCAACAGGCAACTGTTTCACCATTTCCAACATTTTGTATTTCATGGACAAGTTTTACCAGGTCCAAACCCCAGTTTATCATCCTGGACAACTTCTCGTGAACAGTTACATAATTGGAACAGCAGCCAATGAGGGCAATGAACTTCCATATGGAGTGTAACCACACAGGTCCCACACCTAAGCCTGTCTCCACTAGGATAAGGGCATCACCTGCAACAGGAACAAGCTGTTTGCCAGTGCTGGCTCCTCCTCTGGTCCTGCATCTGAATGTTCAAGATTTCATTGTAAGGTCTGGGAATGGGGATCATATCACTAAGTGAGAACCCCAGTTTCAATTCATATGGTTAGAAAGAAAAAAGGAAAAACCCCTTAAAACCAGATTTTGGATTCCCAAAGGCTTTCAGTGATGCAGGTCTCAATTAGCTGTCCAGCAGAGACACACCAGTTTGCTCTGCTTTTTGAATGAGCTGTGCATACAACACTGTCAAAGCTTTGACTGAAAGCTGCTCCTGGGGAAGGGGATGGCAGAGACAGCCTGTGGAACAAATGTGAATGCTTGCCCTGCTCCAGCCTGCCTCAGAAGCCATTCAGAAGGAGTTTAGATTAGCCCTTTGGAAGCAGAGCTGCATTTTAGATCTCCTTCTTTGATACCACAGAGGCATACACCAGCGGTTTCTGTCACTGTCAGTAGAAGCTAATGTCAGGCCTCTGCAGGCAGCCTTGTGACCTTCTCTAAAGATTTATCAGCTTTACACTGTAACACTGATACCAGCTAGCTTTTAAAAACAGACTCCAAGTGCCCAGGCGTGAGCCTGCTCACAGTTACCCTGATTAAGCAAAGAACAGAATTATTCCTTATTGCTAACAGGGAAAAAAAGAACAAAAATGAAGCTGTTGTAAATAAACCAAAGTAAAGGCCAACTTCTGCCCTTAGCTGTTCACCAGCTGGAAAGGGTCATTCAGGGAAGACAAGACAATTGAGTCCAGGGAATGATGCCAAGGACAGGGCTGTATACCTGCCTCTGTGCCTCACACTCCCCCAGCACCACCAGCACGGCAATTTCTGCTTATTTCTTGTGTAACCAGATGGACTCTGCACTAGACTGCAGTCAAACAGGGACAGCCACAGCCAGTCTAGACACATCTGTGGTAGTGGCACAGGATTTAGACTAGATACCTATAAACAGGCTAGCTGCAGGGGCACAGGATCAGTGCAGAAAATGTCACCTTAGGTGAGTTTCTCAACAAGAGGGTAAAATTCTGTGCCAAATGCACTGCTGACACAGGAAGGCAGAGCTCCATGGATATGGTGCTTCTGCCAGTGGCTGGAAACTAACGGTTTGGCTCTAAATGTTTTTAACCAAATCAACATCTGCTACATTTCAGATTGGAGTGTGATGACTTGAGGTTCCCCAATGCATCTTTCAGACCACAGTGAAGGGAAGCCACCAGAACAGGCTGCCCAGACAGGTTATAGAGTCTCCTTCCCTGAAGATTTTTGAAACCCACCTGGATGCAATCCTGGGAAAACCTGCTCTGGGCAAACCTGCTTTGGCATGGGGGGTTGGATGAGATGATCTCCAGAGGTCCCTTCCAACCTCCACCTGTTGCTGATTCTGTGATAAAGGGAAGACTGATGAAGCATACACATGAAGCAATGAATGAATTTACTAAAAAAGCTCCCCTTAATGAGAGCATTTTTGTCTCCATGAGGTTTTATTGCATAGCTGTATGTCCTTTTTGTTTGTCAGCCTTCTTTTTCACAGAATCACAGAATAATTTAAAAATTAATTATTAAAAATAAAACATTCAAATGCTGCAGCTAATTCAGATGAGAAGACTATAAATATTGCATACGTGCTCTGCAAAACACCATACAGCCTCACAGTGCTGGCTTTTAGGAAAACATTTTCAAAACACAGTAGTAGAAGGATCATTTTAGGCCATGCTGCTGTAACTCAGCCCTTATTTTGCTCCTCCTGGCACCATTGTACTTCTTGGCATTTCTCTCCTTAATGAATTACATCTCACAGAAACCTGGCCTGGCTTTTAACTACTCCAAAACCCAAGCCAACATGGGAGTGGGGCTGGCATTAATCCAGCTTGATACTTTCACTAGTTATGGACCATGAGAGTCTGTACCTATTCTCAGGGCAACTTAAGCCTATGCTTCTCATAATCCTGGCAACAGAAAATAAAGAAAATTCTACTAGCAGTAATAAGGGACTGGGTGTGGGGAGAACATCTGGGCTTGCAGGGAAAGGTCCCAGGAGTTTGTTATGATGGGACTGTGCCCTTTCTCTTATGATCGATTTGTTCAGCCAGGACCGGATGCCTTAGCCACACTGTAAGCGAGAGTCACCCCACTGCATCCCATGGGAAATTCATTTTCATGAGAGTTCAAGTTCACTACAGTTGAAAGGAGTCGTGCAAAAGGAGCCTGTTAGAATGTAACCAGTCATCGGATGTGCCAGTTAATCATCTACTTTGAAGCTTGTCCCCTTTGATAATAATTTTCCATGGTTGCAGAATTAAAGCTTAACTGGACGTTGGCTTCAAAAATGTCCTTGTCTGACAGGGAATGTAGAAGAGGAAACAACAGTAACATGACCTTCTTGTGTAAATTCTAGATGAGGACAGAAGGGGAGAAAAGGCAACCTGAACACTCTATTTTCAATAAGAGCCCTGCCAGTGTGGTTCCTTGACACAAAAGATGGACTCTGAGGAAGGCACAGAAACATTACAGCTTTTAGACCAATGAGGTGCCAGCAGGGATGGATGCCCTCTTGCTTGGCCGCCCTTAACACGGGGCCAGGACGTTGCTCAAGAAAAGACTGCAGGGACAAGCTGGTTCCAGCGTTGGCAAAGAGAGGATGAGCTGAGCACCTTCTTCCTGTGATACTGACCTGTCCTGAAGAAATACGATGGAAATATAATAAAGAAGTATTTAAAAATCCAAACTACAGGTAGTAGAATTTCTAAACAGATACTGACAACCATGGTCACCACATGCAGGATCAGTAGAAACAAGGAAGAGGTTCAAACACTTTTTCCACTGGACTCAAAGCACTAACACAATTTTATTGCTCAGCCTGATGTAACTCAAACATCATGCATTGAACTATTTTAGCCTGCTAACGATAGGATGGAAATGAATCCTAACTTTTCCTAAACAGACAACAAACACTGCAAAGGACAAGGATAAGACACAAACATCACCACATGTGAAAACCTCCACTTGTTATGATAGCCCTGCCAGACTTTGCCTGACAGCCAGCGTCCACACAAACAAGATGCTGGGCAGTCAGGGCTTGTCACCAGAATTTTTTGAATGCAGAGGAACATAATTCACTATCAGACTTATGAAAACTTATTCACACAGTAATGTGGATAAATAATTAGAAGGATTTTCAAAACAAAAAAAAAAGCTCTTAGTATCAGTCCTTTCTTTTCAAAAGCACCTTGCTTAAGACTAATCACTCCACTGACTATGAAGATGATGAAGGGACTGGAACATCTCTCTTATGAGGAAAGGCTGAGAGTCCTGGAGCTGTTTAGTCTGGAGAAGACCGAGAGGGGATCTTATTAATGCTTACATATAACTGGAGGGTAGGTGTCAAGTAGAAGGGGCCAGTCTCTTTTCAGTGGTGCCCTGTGATAGGATGAGGGGCATCAGTCACAAGTTGGAACACAGGAAGTCGTTCCTCAACATGAGGAAAAACTTCTTTACTGTGGAGGGTGATGAAGCACTGGAACAGGCTCTCCAAAGAGGTTGTGGAGTCTCCTTCTCTGGAGGCTTTCAAAACCCTCCTGGATGTGTTCCTGTGTGGCCTGCCTTAGGTGATCCTGCTCTGACAAGGGGGTTGGACTTTATGATCTCCAGAGGTCCCTTCCAACCACTACCATTCTGTGATTCTATGACTGGGAGTGAAATTTAAGTTTATAATCTCTTAAAACATAACTCAGTCCAATGAGATGATAAATCAATAAAGGAACTTCCATTCATTTATGTATTTTTTTATCCCATGACCAATAAAATGTAATTTAAATTGGTCAAAATCAAAAGGAGACGTAAGCATCTAAAGGAATATTTAAGTAATAGTTTGGGTGGTTTTTGTTTGGTTGGTTTTGTTTTTGTGTGTTTGGGGTTTTTTTCATTTGTTGGGTTTTTTAAGGTCAAATCACACTGAAATCAGAAATTTTCAAGACTTGTCATAAATCAAGAGCTCTCCAGCCAGAAGGCCCATTCTTTCCCAAACTGGTTGTGTGTACTGGTGGTCTTGGTTTCACTAGACACTTGCAATGTGCAGGCTTGGAAGAAACTCCCTGGCAAATCTGCTGAACTTAAGTCTCTGAGCTTCCTTGGTGCTCTGCTTCAGGCCAGCTTCCCCAAGTAAATTGCCCAACATCTAGAAACCTGGTGTTTCTAGATCCACTCAGCTATTTTGCCCAGAAAAATGGGATCTTGGGTCACCTTCTCAATAAGACTTTGCTATTTTAGAGATTGTCCATGAGGAAACTTGAAGCTGCACTTTGGAGTCTGCAAAAGTTCACGGCTTGAAACACCATCTCAGCAGTTTCATGGGAAATATACCAACCAACTCCAATGACACTACTTGCAGCTTGAGATCACACAAGATAAAAACCCAGAGTAAAGGAAGAGAGGATGCTTGGAAGAGTCTTGCAGCTGTGAGGCCTCAAGTACTTATGTTAACAGGAAAATTTTCCAGTGCCACAAAGAGCACAAAGATGCTGTTTATATTCGCTGCCTGGTTTCAGAAAGCTGTTTTGTACTAAATTTCCCTGTTGATCCAGCTGCACTCTGAAAGCAGGTGTCTGTTAACATCAATCACAGGTTATTGCATTTTTCCCTTCCACCTTCAGGTGTAAGCAACACAATGCATCACTGTACAACAGGAGAGGAAGAAGATGCTGCCTAATTTCCCATAGGATGCAATTTTTATCCTGTAACTGTGGTTTAACTGAATAACTTGCTAGCTTTGTGTCAAGGCTTGTAAGAAGTGGTGACTAATCCTAGCTAGTGGGGATTAACAATGTTTGCTGTGGGAAACATGCCAGACTTTTCAATTATATCATGTCTTACAAACAGACTGCAACAGTTCTACATGAATACAGCTGTGTTCTTGCCACCACGCAGTAAGAACACGTTACATCCTTTCTATTTTTTTAATGCCACAGACTAGAGCAAGCTCCAGCAAGAACACTGCATGGATGGACAGCAGTACCAGAGCCTGTTCTTCTCTTAGCATAGGGAAAAAGGAGAAGATGGATCAGGTGTGTAGTCAGGGAGTCCTAGAGTTACACCTTAAGAAGCTGTGGTTGAGCGTGCATCACCTGTGGCACCCTCATAGGTCAACTCACGCACCCTAACACACATTCTACAGTTAGAGAGCACCAGAAGGCCATGCATGGCAGCCTTGAGAAGTGATGTTGAAGGCTCAGGTTCCAAGCAGCACATGAGGACTCTTTCCCAGTTGTGGAAGTTCACGTGACTAGAGCCCTTCTCCCCGTTAAGGAAAAAAGCAGAAAGAGGTTAAAACCACTAAGAGTGTGACCATTCTAGCTGGTGCAAAAGGACATCAGCAGCTCATTTTAGACTTACTTATAAGAACACAATTGAAAGCAAATGCAGTATCATAGTTCATTAGGTGGTAGACTTCCTATGGGACCCATCATCTACTGCAGCTACAAAGCCAAGTGCTTGCATTTAACTTCCCATTTTCAAGCCCGTTCCCTCTAGAGGACTTTGGTCTAGGACTCAGCTGCTGACCCATGACACAGCTACAGATGGCCCTCTCCATATGAGGACTTCACTCTGAAACAGGACCTTGATCTGAGCAGGACAGCTGGGGTGCTGGTCACCTCAGAGGGGAGGCACTGAAAGAACAGAGGGGAAGACCAGGATGGTAATTGTGGTGAACAGCAGTGCTAGGACTAAAATAGAACTGCAAGAGGCTTCTGAGGTTTTCCACTCACTTTTTATGGACAGCCACAACACTTGGGCAAATATAACTAGTATGTATCAAGCAATCCCAGAGGTCCCTGCAAGAAACCTTTGCTATGTGTCCTTTTCCAAGCAGCTGCACAGGGTAGCTAGAGATGAAGAACACCACAGTTACGGGTGGATTTGGATGCCTGGCTTTCAAGGCATAGCACCCAGTACCACAACGCAAACAGCTTCTGCATTCTTTGCCACACTCTTGACCTGTGAACAGTTAAATTCACTATGCTAGTAGCTAGAGGGCAACAAAACACTGGCCGGGCATGGCCTACAATGGGAACCCACGTGCCAAAATACTATTTTTCTGGCCTCTGCTTCTCTTGCCCTGTGGCACAGACCATGGCACCTGCAGGCTCCATCCTGGCTAAAGGAGAGTTACTGCAGGAACAGGACAAGCACTGCAGCAAACCAAGAGCTCCATCTGGCAAGCACAACTGTCCCGCTGTGTTTTTACCCAGAAACCACTCCCCATGCAACTATGTCGTGCAGAGGGACAGCTCACTCAACTTTTCATTTCACTGCCTCAGCATGATAGGAGCCACAAGACACCTTACAGTACA
>JAAGNO010001001.1:8907-21169 GCA_033439905.1 Ceryle rudis
ATCGGTATGTTCATGAGTATGCACTCTTGAAAAATCAATGTGCTTCTGGCAAAGACATGGGGTAGTGAAACTTGTTGAAAGGTTTGCCTGTGTGAGATAGCGTGGGACTATAGTGTTTGTCACATTCACTTCCTATACACTCCTTTGTCAGTAAAGTAAAAAAAATTTTAAAAGCCATTTGCAAACTGTATGGATATTGGGGTAAACACAGCTACACACAAGAACATGAGTTACCATCTCTTGAGGTGTCACAGCAGAAAGATCAGAGAAATCACTTGCACTTTGCAGCTGGTACATTTTGTCATTTCCAGGGCTTGGGCATCAATTAACAAAGAACATGCCTGCAAGTTTTAATATACACATTAAAACATCTTTAAACTTGGGTTAGTGGTCTGCAGTTGTCAGAAATCAGATTAAAATAGTCACTGCAATAAATGGAGCTTCTGTAAGCAACAGAAGACTCCACTGCTGCAATTAATCAAGACTGGTTTATTATAGCTGTAAATTGCATGGGGCATGGACAGATGCACTGAGCTTGTACCGTGCAAAGCTAGCTCAGGGAAGGCAGAGTGCATTTGCTCCAGTTCCTTCTAAACAGATAAAGCCCTGTGGCTCCCAGGTGGAAAAGTAGTTCATCTGCTTCAGGGCAAAGCTGTGTTTGGGCTGATACACCCTCAGCAAGCAGCGTGTAGGCACACACGAACCGTATACACCACCACTGACAGTCCATTCCCATTGCTAATACCGTGTCATCTGTTTTATCCCATCATCACAGGAATCCTCTTTCTTTTTTTCTCTGCATTAGTCAAGATAATGAAGATGGTCTTGCCTTTTACCCATTTTCTGTAAAAAAAGTCCTTGAGTTAAGTGGTGATTTAAGCTAATGTCAAGCAGCCCAGGTCACAGTGTAGAAATGGGCCCTAAAACCTTCACAGTGCTGACAAATGAACAGTAATTTAAGGGAGCTGTGAAAGTTGGGGTTAAAAGAGTGCACAAGATGGCAATCAATCACACAGGCTTCAGTATTGATTCATAGTATGACTGCTTTCACTTGGGCTAAAGTAAGGAGAGTAATTGAGGTATCGTAACTTGAGCTAACTTCTCCAATAAAGCCCTCACTCTGACGTAGCAGGACTGAATGAAGTAAATTTGAGTGGTAAGATATTTTATTTTCGGAAGACTTACTAATTCTGTATCATAACTGGCATAAAAGCATTATCTTAACCTAAAATGAGGATCAACCATAACAAATTACAGTTCTTCCTTGGTGATGATTACAATGAAAGGGATAGTAATGTAGTTAACATAAACCTAGTGTTCTTGGCCACTGATGCACTTCAGTGTCTGCAGTCTGTCAGTTCCTGGGGAAGGATCTTCTCAGTTGTTTCTCTTTCTAATAGAATACCTCAGCTGTCATTAGGTGGTTAGCAAGTTCTTATATTTCATGGCAGCTGTGATATAAATTAAATGCAGCTGCTGTTTACAAAGAATGGTAGCATATAATTTTTGCTTTCTTCCATCATCATTATTATATCAGTGTGAGTATTTCTAGGTCAAATGTAAAAGATGCTTTTCTGAGGATGCAATTTGATGCCATTTGTATCAGCCTCTTGAAAAATTACATGCATTCTTAAAAAAACTTTCATAATTTGTTTGATACACATTAGCCTGTGGCAATATTACTGCTTTGTACATCATTTTGCTTATACTAGAATGTCACCATGGAAACGTGCTTATTTCTCCACAATCGCTCTTGGAGAGGAAATGATTTATGAGCCATAGTGATAAATGCTTATGATATTTTACATTCCATTTAGTTGAAAAGCAATGATTAAAAAAAGTACCAGAATATATTTAGTCTGTTAAAGCAACCATGCTAGTTTTACTAATCTGGGTGATCAGTTCTAAGGAGTTAACTACACCATTTTCCTAAATTTTATTTATTCACATATGTAATTTCCCAGCTGTGTATTGTGCATTGAATCAATCATACTATTTCTTCACTGTTGCTGTTTCCTTATGATCATTTAAACACCTGTGCCATTTAGACAGGGTTGTGTTAAAATCTTAAGATTGTTCATAACCAGACTCACGTTATATTTTCACAAAAACAAACAAACCAAACCAAAAACCAAACCAAACCAAACCAAACAAAAAACCCCAAACAAACAAAAATCAAACAAGTAAACCAACAAAAACCAAACCAACAAACAAAAACCCACACCAAAAACAAACAAACATACAACAACAACAAAAAAAACAAACCACAAAAAAACAAAACAAAACAAAACAAAACAAAACAAAACAAAACAAACAAGAAAACCACACCAGAAAAACCACCACCACATTTGCAAGCAGGAGTGCTGCCAGTTTCTCTATATGTGCAGAATTACATCGAGGTTGAACTAGGAGTGATACTAACTGTATCTTAGTGTTTACAACACATTTTTGCGCAAGTTTTATGCAAAATGAGGTGGAATCAGACATTGAATTAGTATATATATTATTCTGTGTCATCAACAAAAGTGTTTCATATAATTAGCTGATAAAATATATAGGCTAGCAAAGGGAACCGCAGTTACACTTCTGTGTACAGTTCTTACTCTCTGCAGTTTGTATAGTTGTTTAGTTTGTGTAATTGTTTGTGATGTTCGTTTAGTTATTTGTGATTACATGTCCTATATGTGCTCTCTCTAAAAGAAATGTTATTACATTCATGAAGAAAATGAAGTTATTTGCATTCCTCACTTTAGACAGTAATTAAATATATGGAGATGGATATCTTACTAAAAAGTGAAATCACTGTTTAATTACTAAATCAGTAATTAAACTGCGCAGATGGAATAAAGATAATTAAAATATATATAAAATTGGCTTTATCAGCCATAAAAAGAAACTCATCTGTTTTAAAAGACAATATCAATAAGTATAAAATCAGCTTGTAGTTTTTTTCATAACTTGAACATCTGTGCAAAGAACTTCACTAGTGCAAGTGATGGTGGTTCTGCTTTTATCAGAAACGATTTTGTTCATATGCGTAGAAGACTATAAATACAATACACACATTGCTGAGCCTGCAAGTGTATATCGGACTGTTTCAATGAAAGGTTTGTCATAGGGGTGCAGCAGTTCTGCTTTGAGGCTGTTATTGGTGCAGGCTCCTGTCTTTATTTCATCTTGCTAGAAGGTCATAGAAACAGTCATGGGTCTGCATGTTCACAGCTTCGGAAGAAAATAGTATGTAGGAATTTCTTCTGTGAAAGAATTTATTGCATTACTTTCCGTCCATATTTTTTATATATTCACACAGTAACACTATATTGAATATTGCCTTTCTTATTTTTTGACCTTTCAGGACTTAACTTATCTGGTCCATAATACAAAGAAGTCCTTTTTTATTTTGTTTTAATTTTTTTTACTTAATTGTCAGATTATGGGGGTTTCTTCTATGTTTTCAGCGTACTTCAAAGCTGTGCTAATACATTGAAAGAAAAAAACCACAATTCTGAAGTACTGAATGCATCTTTGGCTAGTTAGGTACTCAGATGGAGCCTAAAATGTATCCTCTCAAAAAATCTGGGCAAAACTGAGAATACCAAAATTTTATAGCTAGTTATTATCTAAAATGTCCTGGACATAGACATCCTCTTCCTTGGGGATAGGAAGAATACTGAAAACCCTTGGTAAAATACACTGTTTTCTGTAACTGGAAATCTGATGAAGCTGTTACAAATAGCAAACAAATTTTTTTACTAGACACAAATATGGAAAGTATTGGCTCATCTCATCCAAACATAGAGCAGCAGTTTTCTTCAAAATAAATTAACTTTTCTAATAGAGTGAAATAAATTAATGTGTTTTCCTATCAAAACTTTAAAAATCTCTGTTGTGGAATAAACATTACATTGATATATAACTTGGATAAAGCCAGGGCGTATTGTTTCTCTTAATGAGGGAGAATAACCTGTTATGGCTGTGGTTAAAAGGTAGTAGAAAATAACGTAAAAAGAGAGTGATATGTAGAAGTAAAGTTATAAAAAGAAAAAAAGAATTACATATTCCAATATTCTAAATATTAAGTAAGATTTTATATTTTAAGCAAAATATTTTAAATCTTTCCACATTATTACTCAGCTGCAAATGTAGTCAGAAACCCTGAAGAGATGAACTCATTTATTGACCACAGATACTATAGTATTAGAAGTGATAGGAAATTTTCAATAAATCAGAGTGCACGATGTAAACATGCCTGGACTTTAGACTAAAGACATTTATTTGTCTTTTGCATTAGTGAGTAGATGGATAATGTAATTCTGTATGAGAAGCTCTGGGTTGCCCCTTTTCTACAGAGCATATGCTATTATTTAGTGTAGCCTGGGCTAGTTATGTTGCTGTTAATTACAGGCTGTACAAATCTTCCTGGAAAAGAGCTTTATTTTCTTTGCTTGTAATTGAACATTTAATCTGAAAATTTCTATGCCACTAGCAGATCTGTTTAATTTTGTGGAAAATGTAGCTGTCCTTTGAAGAACAAGACTAAGGAAACTGTATTGCTGATCTGTATTAAGAAAAGCAGAAAGGCCTTCCTACTGATAAATTGCTTCACATTCATACTTGATTGCCTGAAGTTAATGGGCTAGTGACCAAAGTGAAGAAATGTACTTACCATCACTGTGAACATTTGCCTCAAAACTTACTGGTTTTGTAGGAAAGACGGAGACAATGATTCTTTCCAAAGATACCATCGACTGGAAGGATGTTTTGCCGTCTGACAGTTCACGCCTGCCAAAGGACTAGTTACTTATTATCCCACCAAGGCATGTCAGTGCAGTGACTTAAGGAGGTGAAACAGAAGCATCCTTGTGTGGCAGGGGGGAGTGGGGAGAGACACAAAATTGCACAGGAATGCAGACAGGAAAGGAATGGGGGAGTGGAGAATGCAACTGTCAGAGGAGCACTGGCCAGGAACAAGGCTTTAAGTAGAAAATACAGTAGGAGTGATCGCAGTACTGACAAGGACACAGACAGAAGAACCTCTGTGTTTTAAAGCCTGCACCTTTTGTAGCTGTCAGCAATTCTCATTTTTATACTCCTTTTTGCTCAGGGGGAGCTAAAAGCAGACTGGATTTTTTAATATATATTTTTTTCCCTAATTAGCCTTCATTAATTCAAAGGATGAATCCTGTGCTGAGGGATCTGGGAGACCAAGCTGACTTAATAGTAGCAGCCATGAGTCAAAATTTCCCTACCTGGCTATTTCTGTCCCAGGCTTGAGCATTTGTGCTTTGAACTTTCTAATCTTCCAGCCCTAGGCTACCATGTCCCATACCTTTGATCCTGAACTTTCTTGTGTAGTTCAAAATTCGACAACAGCAATTATTTATGTAGTGTGGATGGGATAGCAGATACTTGGTTCTAATTTTTGTTTCTTGGCAAGGAACAGGAAAATTAAGTCCAGAATTTAGTAAAGAATAGAAGCATTGAAATCTCCTACACTGAGAAACTGAGAAAGGTCAGGTTTAATTCCTTCCTTGCATCAATGCTCTTGAGTTTTTATAAGAGACAAGATGTGTTGGGAGACATAATGCTGTTCGTTACATCTAATTGATACAGGTGGAAAACAGAATTCGGCCATACAAGCCCTCTTTAAGTCTGCAATACAGCATTAATTTCCAATTAAATACAACTTGAAAATAATTATTTCACATTTCGTTAAATAAAATCCCTTAGATCATCTGAAAAAAAAAACTGTAGTAAGTGAGAGTAAGTGTTGACACATTCGGAAAGGTGATGCAGTCATTTACTCCAATGAGATATGCTGTGGGTGATTTTTTTGCTTGCAGATATGGGAATTGTACTATGTTTTAATCCTTCTAAAATACAGGCCCCTAAAGGTCCCTGCATCTTGAATTTAAAACTTAAAATTATTGTAAATTTGGGTTGTAATTTTTGTAGTTTTTCGGGAAAATGCATATTTTAGCTACTTGTATTTCCAAATATTATATTTATGCAGGTTTTGGTCTTTGCCTCTTTATTCATTTGGGGATATTTAGCTTATTGAATTTATGATCCATCTGTGGAAGGTAAATACATAGTTAATGGAGAGGGTTTTGAGAATGTTGACATGCTTACTGTACTTCTTAAGAGGCTGTCTGCATTAGAAAAATAATGTTGGTATCTTGAGATTTAAAGTTAAATGTTCTAAAAATCTATTAGCGTGATTATGGTGAAGAGCCTTTACTGTAGTGTCTGAACTGATAATTAATGAGTCATTTTCACCGATCCTAAATTGCAAAGTTACTCATGTATTTCACTGATATCCTTAACAGCCTTTATAAAAAGAACTATATAGTGCTTATTTGAAATAAGAATGATAAATACCTAAGTTTTGTGTACACCCAAATATAGTAGATCTGGCAAGCAGATGTGTTGCCTATACATACAATGCAATAAGTATGTAGAAAATGTTTTCAAATACTAATGAAAACATTGCATTAACAATTCTATACCTTTCTTCTCATCTTCTGTGTTTATTTATAGGGTAGGACTAAAGCTATCAGTCAGTGTCAGTTAAATTAGTCATGTTACTAGCCTATGGAGAGATGGAAGATGATAAATAGAAATGAAATCAAGTAGGAAATCAGTTCAATTTGTATCTTAAGATACAGATCTTCCATTAAAATATATTCTAGCCTGTTTACAGAAAACAAGCACCTTGTGGATCCTGCATTCTTAGTTGTGGTAGATATGGCTCGTGTCCAAGACAAAGGTAGTATTTCTTTCAACTGAGAAATGCTGATTCACTATTTCTCTAACGTTACTAAGTAAAATTTTCTCAAATTTTATGTTTGCTGAGTTCTTATACTTAAGCTTTTTAAATCTGAAGGCTTTTCCAGACACTAAGTGAATACTTTGGAGGCCAGCAAAAGCAGGATCCAGTGGCTCTCCTAGGTTAAGAAAAGTCACTTAAAGTAACTTTAAAAAAGCTACTATGGAACAGCTTCCTGGGAATTAATAAATAAGATATTTCAACTCCTTAAAGGCAGAGTTATATGCCTACATTTGTATGCTTTTGAAGTCGTTATAAAACTGCTATTCAAGGATCTCCAGAAAGAGTCTTTCATAAGCAGCAATGGATTTGGATCACTTCATATTTTAAGTGGTTTTATTGGAAGGGATGGCTGAGGCATCAGAAGGTAGTGCTGCCATCCAGCAACATCTAGACAGCTGAGAGAAACTTTATGAAATTCAATAAGGGCAAGTGTAGGGTCCTGCACTTACGGAGGAATGACCTCATGCACCAGTACAGGGTAGGGGCTGACCTGCTGGAAAGCAGCTCTGTGGAAAAAAACCCAGGAGTCCTGGTGAACGTCAGGATGGCCATGAGCCAGCAATGTGCTCTTGGGGCCAAGAAGGCCATTGACATCCTGGGGTGCATCAAGAAATGTGTGGCCAGCAGGTCAAGGGAGGTTCTCCTCCCCTTCTACTCTACCCTAGCGAGGCCACAACTGGAGTACTGTGTCCAGTTCTAGGCTTCCCAGTTCAAGAAGGACAGAGAACTGCTGGAGAGGGTACAGCAAAGGACTAAGAAGATGATTAGGGGACTAGGACATCTCTCTTAAGAGGAAGTGCTGAGGAAGTCAAGTCTTTTTAGTCTGGAAAGGAGAAGACTGAGAGAGAATCCTATAAATGCTTATAAATACTTAAAGGTTAGGTGTCAGGAGGATGGGACCAGTCTTTTTTCAGTGGTGCCTGGTGACAGAACAAGAGGTAACAGACACAAACTTGAACAAACTTATTCCTTGTACGTGAGGAGGAACTTCTTTACTTTGATGGTGTCAGAGCACTAGAACAGGCTGCCCATGGAGGTTGTGGAGTCTTCTTCTGCATAGACTTTCAAAACTCACCTGGACACATTCTGGTGCAACCTTCTCCAGGTGAACCTGCCTTGGCAGGGGGGTTGGACTAAATGATCTCCAGAGGTCCCTTCCAGCCCCCTCTCAGTCTCTTTGATTCTGTGATTCTGTGGTTCTGAATTGTTCCTCTCATACTTTTATTGTAAGTATGAAATTAATAGTTCAGACTGCACCAAAAATACACTTCCCATGCCAAAAACTGCTGATGTTAAAGCAATAATTAGGCACGATTATCTGTGGATGTTCCTTGCTGTGTGTGCTGCATCCAGGTTTTTTTTCCAAGTCTTGCACGGGAAGGATTTTCAGGTGGGAAATTGATGAAAATTCAGTGATTTAGATTCTGAATTTATTTTATACAAAAATAGATTTCATGCCATTATGTGTTAAGGTTTCTAATGTGGACATTTTAAAATTAGGGATCGGTAAGAAATTACTTTGTAGACATCTATCTTGAAAAGAGAAGTGAGGAGCAGTTCAAATGTCTACAGTTTCATTAAGCTGAATGAGAGAAAAAATAAAATTGTAAAATGCAAAATGAGGTTTTTCAATTTGATTCACATATAGAAATGAGTTGCTGCAACTTACATGCTTCCTAATTATGTAACTACAGAAAGATCCTTTTGGTTAGATGGGGTTTTTTTCATTGCTGTGGTGTTGAGCTGTTCTTTGTAACTCTAATTCAGACTGGTAGGGATTGAAATAGATAGGAATAGAATATATGAATAGATAGCAGCTGTTGCATAGCTAGGCTAAGTAAGTACAAAAAAAAAAAGCTTAAATCCAAGTTATTAACAGCATTAATTATCCTTTTACAGATAGATTAAATACAGCATGCCTAATTGGTTGAAGAGGTCACTGCAATTCCTGATGGTGCCATATCAGTATATTTTCACCTCTTTTTGAAAGAAACTACTGGTTTTGATATCTGTCAGGAAAATATATAGATGGATGTTTTAAACATTAACTCAGCTGACACTAACAGGAAAGAACCAAAACTAATTTCCAAAGTGAAGATAGCTGAATCTTCTGCTTGCTTACTGATATCTTTCAGCAAACAGTTGATCTGCTCAACATATTTGCAATAGTGGTTGGAACAATAGCAAATTAAGTGTCTAATTTCTAGTGACAGTGCATTTTAGCTTATTATCAGGAAGGTCCAAGACTTTATTTCTTTCTTCCATTTTGATAAGATTTGTGAACTCCATCTATGAGTGTGGTCATTTGCACACTATATTTTTTCTCAGAAGGCAAAGCCTACCAGGTATTGAGACAGGGACAGTGACATTTCAACCCATCCTCTTAAACTCTGTCTCAGTGCAACCTGAGTGTCAATACTCTTTGTGCTTTGCTGCTTGCATCCCCACATTCCATATCTGTCTTCAGTCACAGTACAGGAAAATAATAATTTTGTTGCCATGTTTTTGAATTAACTTATTCATATTACCCTGTCTCTCTCAAATTCTTTGTTGTTTTCCCTATCTTGTTCATTATTTGTAACAAATACTGTCTGGTTTTACTCTTTAGAGGAATTGGTAGGCACAGTTGTAACAGAAATAACAGCTCCCTGAAGGCATACATCCAAGGAAACAAATGTAACAGTACTGTTAGGTGGGTTTCAAACAGCTCTATAAAGTTTTTTCAAGCTGATCATAAAATGAAATTGTGTGATAAAAGAGTTTATCTTACTGCATGGTACTGCCATCATTATGAAATAGAACTATTGGTCCTCTTGACAGAGGAGTCATTTTCTTAATATTTATTCTGTTAAAAATAAATGTAAAATTATCCTACAGAAATAGCCCCAGCTCTCTATAGTTCTGGTATCATTCCATCAAGGTTATAACATATTATAATTACATTAAAGTGAGAGACAGGAGAAAATTGACATGAACTATTGCACTTTGTTTTGATTCTACTCTCCTTTTCCTGTTCCCTGCTACCATATGTCTGCCATTCAAAACACAAATCAAGCCAACTGACAATTTAATAAAATAAAGGACAGCTCATTTCTGAATGATTTAGGCCAATTATATTGGTAAAATCCAAAGTTTGGTTGTTTGGTTTGGTTTTGTTTTCTTAATTGTTTTCACCAGGAATTTGCTTCCATTGGGTATTTTTCCAAATAAATCAATCCTGGCCATTTGCTGTACCCCATTGCACTTCCCCTTTTGTCTTTTGTTTTATTTTCTTTTGTTCCAAAATCTTTATGGCAAGCATTTATAGAACTGCTTTCTGTATATTTGATTATGCAATTACAGGTTTAGTATAAAACATAATGATGTGATATGAAGCCACAATGCATGTGGATTATGAATTCGTTAATGAGTTATTCACCAAGCTAATCATGCTTTTGTGATTTGTACGAAAATTGTGAGAGTTTATTACTGAAGAGCCAATGAATGTGCAGGTCTTTTGCTACTAGTTTGAATACTATGACTCAAATTGCTATTAGGAGTGTAATAGCACTTTTTTTCTTAACATAAATCTTCAAATGTGTATTAAAAACAGTAACATTTTCAGCTTTGAAGAGATATGAGGCAGGATAAAATGGGTTTTAAAATACCACTTTGCAGCTGGAAGACTTTTTCTTTTCACTAATCAGCAGCACTTCCCAATTCAGAAATCCAAGAATGAAGTATCTTGTTAAGGATATTTTATAATGCTGAGAAGATGGAGAGTCATTCTTCTATGCAACATCTCCAGTCTCCATGAAGCATATAACTCAGTAGGCTTGGTTTTGTCTTACTTTTAGTGTAAGACTAATCCTCGGAGATGTTGTAAGAAAGCAGTCATGTTAATTAATGCTATATTTTCATCCCATCCAGTCAGAAAACACAGTGGAAAAGTATAATGGCAATAAAATTGTGATTTCTTCTAAGAAAACCACTGTAACAGACATCCTGCCATGCTTATGTTATTTTAATTGGATGTTTAGCTCAAGGGCGTTTCATAGTTTATCATAAACTTGAATGTTGATAAATCCATCTAGAAGGACGCTATACTTAATCTCCTTGATTACCATAAGCAGTAAAACCTTAATTTGAACATCTTTTTTTTTTTGCCTTTTACTGGCAAAGCAAGAAAGGAACACTAGGTTTACAAGGAGGTGTTACCATTCCCTTCCTCAGCTGAGTAATGACTCAATGTAGTGCGAGAGCAGGAAAATTAAATCAAAAAGACATCAAATCTGGCCTATCATGCAGGCTATCAGTATGCAGACTGCTGAACAGACTTCAACTCAAGGGAATGGAGAATTACAACAGAAAGTCTTACCGTAGTGATTTTCCCTGTTGTTTATTTAGGAGAATTCCAACATTTTGGGTGCTCTGGTTCAGTTGTTAATTCTCCAGTGGTAACTTCTGCAAAACAATTTCCAGGTTTCAGTCACTCCCAAATTTTGTAGAGGTTCCTATAAATTTTAAGTTTAACTTTCTTATAAGAAGAGATGATTTAATCAGCAGAGATAGAGAGCCTTGGTCCATACTAGGTAGGTCTGCTACAGTTCTGTTTTCATAACTTGAGAGTTGAAAATGAAGCTTTGCAATTTATTTAAATGTTCCCAAGATGTGCTTAACAAGATAAAAAAAAAAAAGAGTTCTTTTTTTTTGCCAGACGACATTTATTGTTTTATTGTCCACAGGTATTGAAAATGCTGTTTTCAGTATGTTTATGTAATGTATGTGAAAGTGGTCAAATTCTCAAATTTTACTAAGTGCATTTCTCTGGGAAGAGCTATTAATACTGCATTTTGTAGGCTCGATCTTTGCAGTGAGCTCATGCTGCGACCTTGCAATAGGCAATTACTGAGCTACCAAATCACTTTTGCCTCAGAGCAGCAAGGGTTTTCTCTGCTCTTGTCCCTTATAATGTCATTTTGATTGTTCTAATTATCTGTATGTTTAATACTTTTAGCTTCATGGTAAGTTCTGAACTTTAGCAATGTTAAGAAGCCCTGGCTTCCTTAGGTACCTTATTGCACACTGACTTTTTTCCTTTTATCCATTTTACATCATCTGAGTTTCTGTTTCTTTGTCTTAGTGAAAATGACATGTCTGATTTCCATTATTAGAAAATTATTGCTATCTTACTGTAGCTGCATAACTGTATGTTTCCTCGGTAAAGTTAATAATCCTGGCATTATAAAAATCTGTCTGGAGGCAGGTTTAGTTCTAGTTATCATCATGGCTCTACTCCCAGTACCAAACTCAATCACCTGCTTCTGTCTGGGAAGGATAGACCCTACACCCAGGCAGGCAAGACTTCTGCGTAATGGAAATACAGAGCCCCAACACTAGCTGAGTGACCAAAGAAGGGAACCTAGACTTACTCTGCCGGGAAGGGCGCTG
>JAAGNO010001001.1:29236-40131 GCA_033439905.1 Ceryle rudis
TACCCATAGGCTTTCAACTTGCTCGTGGCTATTCTTTAGGGAAATTTCCTCACAATCAATCCATTTCTTAACATAGAAGGCAATGCCTCCACCCCTGCTTCCTCTTCCGTCCCTTCTGAACAGCTTGTAGCCATCAGTAGCCACACTGCAGTCACAGGATTCGTCCCACCAGGTTTTGGTTATGGCCACTATGTCATAGCCTTCCAGCAGCACAGTAGCTTCCAACTCTTCCTGTTTGTTGCCCATGATACATGTGTTTTTGTAGAGGCACTTCAGCTGGGCAGTTGGCCGTGTTCCCTGTCCAGAGAAACACCCATTCATTCCCTTGAGATGTTTCCCTGATGTTTCCCTGTTGGCTGTTACCATCCCAGGAGCCCCTGGCTCACCTCTGTCAGATTTTGGCTGTGCTGCTGTGTCCCCAGCGTGCTGCAGGGTAATGGGCTGAAGTTCCCTAGTAGCCCCCCTTCCCTCCAGCCTTGATGTGTCGTCCCTCCTCTTGTGAAATGAAGGCCTGATGGTATCGTTATCCCCTTCCTCCTCATCTGCCTGATCGTTCCCATGTTCTATTGTGGGTCCAAGCTCATTGATTGCTCTTGCATCTTCCCCTTCACATGGCTCATTGTCTCATACTCCCTCTGAAATAGCAGTGAAGCTGGCACACTGCCCCACAAAGGTCCCAGGCTTCTTTCCAGAGAGCCTGTTTTTTCCCTTTTCCCCCTTGAAATCTAGTTTAAAGCTTGGTCACCTTCAGTAACGAGGCAAGTGAATGGCAAAACTGCAGATGGATTTACCTGCTGGACTGCAAGTATATTGTAAGTGCTGAGGGCATGTTCAGCTCCCAAGACTAATGTTGTAAACATGTAGATGGTTTCAGTGCACTTGCCAGTGTCTCACTGCATAACTCCATGAGAATGAGGATGTGCTTTCCTCTCCTGAGCTCTCTCAATGACATGCGTATGTAGAAGAAACCACAAGTCTGAAAATCACTGAATTACGTGATAGGAAAATTAGTTAAGCTTTCTCAGTGATCACTTCTGCCTTTTTCATCCATAACGGGAAATGAGTTAGATCTTCAGCATCATCAAAACCCCTGAGTTACCCTTTTCCCTTTCATATGCCAATGGAAAGAAGATTGGCAGTGAGTGGGGGCTGTTGTTCTTTCTCACTGTTACACTCCTACCAGTTTGTTAATCTCTCATCCCTCCCTCATTACCCACAGTGCTCCTAGTCTGAAGACTGGTTTGTGCCAAAGAAGGGGGTTAGTGATGTCAGACAGACCAAACCTGAGAAAGATGAAACGGTGACAGCTTGCTTTCCACAGTTTTCCACAAGCCTTTTCCACAATTCCACTGAAATAATGCAGAGGGTAATTTAAAACATTTCACTGCTTTCTTGCATGTATGTTGTTGTACTTGGATGTCAGTGCTGTTTATTTATAAACTAAATTACAGAAGTCCAAGTGTGTACTATTCTTTTTTCTAACATGCTTATTTTGCCTGTACAGATTTGCTGGATTTTGTTACCCTGTGTGCTTGGTGAAGTATCCCTGTAGCAGAAGTGTAGCTAGAATCATACATAAAACAGCATGACTGTAAACATCCTTCTTTTCTCGGCTGTCCGACATTGCAGGAAAACTTTGGGATTTGGAGTGGGTTTGGTTTTTTATATAAAGCTTTTTATAGCTTTAAACAAAGAGATGAGATGTCAAAAGAGATGAGGTGTCAAAAAAGTCTACAAATATTAACAAAGCAACACTGCTTCATAAGCGCTTCATTTTATCTTTTCTTGATATCACAAGATATCATTGCAATGGCCAGCAAAAGAGTTAAAAAGAATTATTGCACAGTTCTACTTTTAAAGAGTCTAAAAAGTATAGCTTTTTTTTAATTTTGATCACTACATATCATACCTGACTAGTCTGAAAATCAGAAGGTAGATCACTTTCTATTGAGTGAACAGTCCTAATGCTGAAGAAACTATTAACTGAATTTGTGGTGTGCACTTGTAAGTTTTCTACTTACTAATCCCTACATATGAGAGCCGTAATCAATACATCAAGTTTTATTCATCCTGGGGATGATGTCAGCAGGAAGGCTGTTGATTCTGGTGCTCAAGTTATTTAACGTATCTATTAATGATACATGAATTAGAATAGTATTTGACACTTTCTTGTCTGGGTTGATTCAATCTTGTTTCTCTAGGAAGAATTAGTGGATATGCCTTTCAACATACAGCAAGATGTAACACTTGTATAGATGGCATTTTACTATCAGTAACAGATTATAATTACACTCCAGTTCTCCCTGTTGTTTGTGAGTGCATCATATGCTGAAGTGGTAGACGTAATGTAAAGATAGCAGATTTTTACACCTTACAATTTCAAGAGTGAAACAGGAATCCTTCTAGCTTTGTGGCAAAACACTTCACTGCATTATTACTCAGACACATTATAAACTACAAACAAATGGTTGTATTATAAAGCTATTACATTACTAGTCATCATTTTTACAGATAGAAGCTGTTTCATTAGGTATTACACTAAGTTCAAACATGAAGAGCCACTTTTGTCTGATGACTGTGAGTAGAAAGAGGATATTAGGTAGTTTCAATGTAATGTCTATTTCTTGGAAGGTTGGCTGCTGCCAAATAACATAAACTTCTCATCAGATAGTTTCTGGTCCTGGCAAATCTTTACACTGATTTGGTCATTTGCATTGATAAAGATACAGTTTCAGAATTGTGTGAAATTGTCTACTGTGTCTTTCACCAATATTCTGCCTCTTGTCAGAATCTTTTCCTTTGCTGTGGAGAATTCACACAGATGTTTCATAACCTTTCTGTCTTTTCACTGTCTGCCAATATTCTTATGTTCTCCTTGTTTGTCAGTTATTTTCAGTTTAAAAAGTCAACCTTTTTAAGCTGTTTAGTCACTTACCTCTTAAACCCACAGATTATAGCAGTTGAATTCCTGCAGTGTTACTTCTCCAAATTCTCTGGCTTTTCTTGTGGCATAACTTGTCCTCTATTCATGATGTTCTCGAGTCATGAGCAGCGTCCCAGATTTTGTGCTAGTGTCACTAGTTATGATATGGTTCCTCAGAAGCTTCTGTAATGATGTCCCTCCAAAATGAAAGCTTCCCATTTAAACATAGCTGGTTATTGCTTCTCTGTTATCCAGTTTATATGCATTCCATAATCCCAGTCTTAATCCTTGTCTTCTCCAGGCTGACAGTTTTTCTTACAGCACCATACCAAGTGACTTGCTGAAATCTCTTTTCTTGTCCAGAAACTTATGATTACCCATAACTTAGTGTTGCATTTTATTATAGTACACATTATTGAGAACATCCTAATATACCTGCTGTTACCTGGATTTTAAATTATTTTTTTTAACTCATCCTTTGATTAAGGTACTTAGCTTGCTGTGCTTCAGCCAAACAGTATCACTGAGCACAGTGGATTTTACATGGGTTCTTCATATGGATGAAATGCCCTTTGCAGTCACTGGAAGTAGTGAATAAAACTTCATCTTTATGAAAGCTAAACTGTAAACAGCAGGGTAAAGAAAGATAAGGAATAGTTCCTGATCATCTTATTTCTAAATTTATTAAAAGTCTGGTTTAGATAAAATGGTGAATGGTTTAGTACTACTGTAGGTTTAGGAGGAGCTACAATGGATGGAGGATTAAGTTCCATGGCTTCTCTGTTAAACGGGAGAAATTAGTCTTAATACTCAAAAATTATTTTAATTTAAAAAGCACCATTTGCATTCAATCCTTTAATATGTGACAGTCCGGCAATAATAAAGTAGGTTGGTTTGGACTTTTTGTGTATATGTAATAAGAACTTTCCTTTTTTTATTACATCAGTAAATCACAGAGATTACAATGGTTTCAGAGTTTTCAGTGAAAATTACATTGTGCTATGTATTAGCTATTTTATTTCTGTGCCATGATAATAAAGTATTGCTTTTCTTCTAATTTGTTTATTCTATTGGGGTTTTTTATTCTTGCTTGCAGTTCAGAGTTCCTCAGAGCATGATTAGATTATTCCCATTTCTTGCCAACTTCTGGTTTCAGCTGTCGTTAAAAGAGGTATGCAGAAGTCCTTGCCAACTCTCATGTTAGTTGTGCTGGAAGAAGTGTTCAGAAGACAGCAAACTCTTCAGGAAAGTCAAAATGTCATGTCATGTAAAAAATAAAATGTTGTGCCTCCATATATTGTATTGAATTGAACGCAACTTCTCCCATTCACTGCTTTGAGTGGTCATAAAGTGGTTGTATCCTGTCAGACTAAACATTAATTTGACAAATAATGCTCTCTCTGCAGTAATCATTAGAAGAACCTGAGGCAGGAGTGTAAGACAATAAAGCCATATTCTGATACAGCCTCAGCTGGGGGTCCAGGAGTCTGCAATACAGCAGTGTTGTGGAAAAAGTGTACCTTTGTTTAACATAGCAATGATGCAAGTCTACTAAGCTGTTAGCTCACACTTTGAAGTCATACAGAATTTTACCATCAGCAGCTTGCTGTGCCAGTAAGTTCTGTGGTTGGGCTATGTAAGTATTTAGTTGTCTGGTTTTGAATCCTGAGAGCATCATTGTTTGTGTCATAGTTCTTTATGTGAGAAGAGAAAGTGACTATTCTTACCCATTTGTCTTATGTTGCTACTGACTTTATAGGTCTTGGGGTTGGCCCTCTTTGGATTACTCCCTTTCACCCAAGTCATCTATTCATCTAATGATCCATATGTGGGATCATCCAGTGGCCTTGGTTAGTACCTTTCTCCTCGCGTTATCAATTTCAGATGAGACATCACAATATTGACTAGGTACCTGCCCACGGCCTTCAAGATTCAGGTCTGCTCTGGATACAACCATATAATGATGTTTCTGATTCACTCTAGCCTTGTCCTGCTATTTGCTTTTCCTTTCATCACTACTGAACACCAGCACGACATTTGCAGATAATTGCCTACTTTGTAACTACATTTCTTTCCAGAGTGCTAACAGCTTGCACACAGTCTGACATTCTTGAGGTATAATTAGGATTGCCTTCTTCACATGTGCTTTGCATTTATCTACACAGAATTTAGTCTGCTATTTATTACCTAGCCCTTAAAAATCATGAAAACTTTTGCAGGCAGGTTTACATTTACCATGCTGAATAATTTCAATTTATATTCAGTTAATCTCATCACCTCCCAGATCACTTCTTTTTCCAGACCACTTAGGACTGCACTGACCTATTCAGGCCTTTGCACAGATCCATTCTTCAGGAGACTTTACTCGTCTTTCCTTTTGCCTCCTAGGTTTGACCACCTTGCTTAGAAATTTCAAGGCTCACATTGAATTTCTTTTATCTATATGTTAATAATTTGAGTTGTGCATATGTCCTGCAATATTGAAAATAAATTTCTTTGTGGCACCAGGAATAAAACCTGCTGTCTAGAGGAAGAATTTATGATTTCAGTCATATTTGCTCTGAACTGTTTTCTCTGTATTGAGATCTATTATGAGTGTTCAGTAACATCACTTAAAATGGATTAGTACAGTCTTGTATACGAGTGATAATATTGTATTACTGAGTTGATTCAAATACTTTTTCCTTCCTGCTGTTGATCTGTTGTTGATTATCAAAAGGAAAATCGCTAGCAAAATGGAATGCATCCTCTCACTCTGATTTCAGTGGAGCATATATAATAAACCAAGGCATCTGTAATTGTAATGAAAATGCTGTATTTATGTTAATAGAATATTCCTGCTAAATGAGTGCGTCTAATGAATCTGCTGTGAAGCTAAGCTTGTAGTAGATCAAGGGTTGCAGAAGAATTTGCACAAAAGGATTTAGTTATTCAGTAATAGTTTGTCATCTGTTAAAAATCTTTTGGATAAAATACATTATACTGCTTTAAATAAAACTTACTGTAAAAATTCAGGTACCGTAAGTTAAATCTGTAAAGGTAGTTAATAATTGTTTCAGTTTTACTCAAATACCATTCTGCATTGTGGATGAAGAAAAACTCAAGCAATATTTTATGATTAGAGGACTTATGAAAGATTGGAGTATCAGAGTTTGTGGGGAAGGATGCTGATACCATTCAGCAACCTCTTTCTTTTGTTTTCAATGTTACACATTTCCTTTTTCTTTACTTTCCTATAAGGGAATTTTAATGTGAAATTCTAAATGTAAAAATCATGAATTCAACTTTTTCCAGAAAAAGTGGAGAATACAAAAGCACAGTCACCATGCAGAGCACATAGTAGGCAGCTTTAAATGAAAGGGGCCAGGAAAGGGGTGAGATTTATAACTGGAAATATGGAAATCTCACTGATCAGATATTTTTTTTCATTATGGAAATGTAAATTTTAGAAGGAGAAGGGAAAATTATTCTTCCAAAGAGAAATATCCTCACCTAGTCCTTTCCCGGGTGTTTTTCTCTAATTCTATGCCTAATTTCAAATCTACCTGTCCGGATAGTGTCCATCTCTTGTCCTCAAGACGGCCGTATTTTGGTTTTACCAGCACTGCTGGTTAAATGCTGACTCAGTACTGATGGTGTTGGCTTCTGTTCTCTGTGATAGCAAGGAAGTCACCCAAGCTTTTATGCATGCCCCTGTTCATCTCATCTTAAATGAAAAGCAAAATACCCACTTCCCAATATAGGACAAATGTGCTCTGACAACCTTTGGTGTATAACTGTAGCCTCAAAAATGCTGACCCCACTAATAGGGTCTGAATGGTGTGGGAGGGATACTGTAGAAAGTTTCTATTAAAATTGTGGTTTTCTAAATATGAAAATACGTACTTCTCATACATGATAATGGATTTAAAATAATTGTCATGGTTCTTAGCTTTGTTAGGAGTTACTTTACATTTATTGTCCTATGCTTAATATAACATGTAGCAGCAAAACCTGTTTTAGACAGAACTACAGTAAAATGAGCTAAATGTTTTTGAGTCTGAGACATTGTGTCATCAAACCTGACCTCTCTTCATTTCCTTGGTGTATAAAAGACAAACTTCAATACCTATCTCAAAATCTGACTATACCTCAAGTTTGCAGCACCTCCTTGAACAACGTTTGCTATATAATTAACATATTTTCCTTATGTATTAATTACAGACCAGTCTGCAGATGAAAAAGAGCAGACTCATCTTTATCTGCTACTCATGGGAAATAATTTTGTTACTCTGGAGTTAGTATGTGTTAGCTTAGCAAAGACTCGTGGATCTTAAATGTATTTATGATATTAATATTTTGTTCCATATCATATTAAGAGTATAATTCTTCCATATTAAGAACAAATATTCATCACATTAATAATGAGCTAAGTTTTCTTTTAGGGAATGAAACTGCACCAGGGAAAGTTTTATGGTGTGCTCATAGTTTAGCTGTTAGCGCAACGGTATAAAAGCCAGATACTTTAAATCCTAGACCTGTGGTTTGGCCAGAAAATTTATCTCTTCACTATTTAGAAGATACTACAAGTACTAATTTGACAGAAGTAGAATGTCTTTTCATGAAATTATTCAGTTATACTAGCATGATCTATAGCTTAACTGACATAATGTATTATATACGTATTTTTGCCAACACACATATTCCAGTGGTTATATTTCAGTCATTGAATTCTTTGTCCACATGGAGAAAAAAAATGGTCATGTTGAAATGAAGTCCATTCGATTTTTGAACTAAGTAGCACCATGTATTTGCATAGGTCCGTAGGAAACACAAGCAGCTTTGTGCTCCACAGACATAAATCCAAGGTCATCTTAAAAAACATCATCAGTGTTGCTAACTTTTCAGTAAGGATCTGTGCTAATAACGGTTTGGATTTAGGTCAAGACAGCATTTCATGCATAGCAGCATTCAGCTGGCACCTAGGAACTCAGAAATATTACCTACAGACCTTTGGTTAAGTGTTTCTTCTCATTTTGCCCTACTATTCAGTTAAAGGATGTTTGTGTTCTCAGAACAGTACAGAAACTGAGACCAATACAATGTAAATAATTCCTACTGAATGCATTAAAATGTTGTGCCTAAAATAGCCATGATCTGTAAGATCTTGTAATGATCAACAGTGCCAGTGTGAGTCCATTTGTGGGTAGAAGCACTTCCACTTCATGTCTTTTTTCTTCTCTCTCTCTTTCTCTCTCTCTCCAGATGCAGCAGTTATTCCATGAAAACTATGAGCACAACCGCAAGGGTTACATTCAAGATCTTCACAACAGCAAGATACATACAGCCATAACACTTCATCCGAACAAAAGACCAGCCTACCAATACAGGCTTCACAATTACATACTGAGTTGCAAAATTTCCGAACTGCGCTATCGGACCATCCAGCTCCATAGAGAAAGTGCCCTGATGAGCAGGCTCAGTAACAGTGAAATAAATAAGGAAGATCAGCAACTAGGAGTGCTGCCATCTTTCAATCATTTCCAGCCACGTGAAAGGGATGAAGTCATTGAATGGGAGTTCCTGACAGGAAAATTTCTTTACTCGATGGTAGAGAACCAGCCACCCCGGCAGAGCCTGAGCAGCATTCTGCAGGCTGCATTGGATGATACCATGATGCAAGTCATGGAAATGATAAATGAGAACTCTAGGTCTAGAGGAAGGCTCATAGATTTCAAGGAAATACAGTACGGCTACCGCAGGGTAGACCCGCTGCATGGAGTGGAGTACATCCTGGATTTACTGCTTTTGTACAAAAGGCACAAAGGAAGGAAAGTTACAGTTCCAGTGAGACGCCATGCTTACCTTCAGCAATTGTTTAGCAAACCTTTCTTTAAAGAAGCAGAGGAGCTAGATGTAAGAAGCCTGCTGGAGGATGCCAACACTGACACTCAGTCTTTCTCTCTTCTTTCAAATCCTGTAAAGATTTTTCCCTCATCATTCCAAGGCACCAAAGACACTTGGGGACACAGTGACAAGAAAATACATATTCTTGTCCCTCTCACAGGAAGATATGACATTTTCTTAAGATTTATGGATAACTTTGAGAAGACTTGTCTGATTCCCAGGCAGAATGTAAAGTTGGCAATAATTCTCTTCAATTCTGAGTCAGGCCAAGACTCCAGCAAACACATAGAGCTAATCAAAGAATACAGCATTAAGTATCCTATGGCAGATATGACCCTTATTCCTATGTCAGGAAAGTTTTCTAGAGGTTTAGGTCTTGAAATGGCCTCATCTCAGTTTGACAATGGCACTTTGCTGCTGTTCTGTGACGTTGATCTGGTATTCACACCAGACTTCCTCCAGCGATGCAGAGATAACACTATTCAGGGAGAACAGGTTTACTACCCTATCATCTTCAGCCAGTATGATCCAAAACTAATATACGGAGGCAACCCTCCTGCTGACAGTAGTTTTGTTTTCACAAAAAGAACTGGATTTTGGAGGGAGTATGGATTTGGAATTGCCTGTATTTATAAAAGTGATCTACTTACTGCTGGTGGATTTGATACCTCAATTCAAGGCTGGGGACTTGAAGATGTAGACCTCTTTACCAAAGTGATATCATCTGGCTTGAAGGCTTTCAGAAGTCAAGAAGTAGGAGTCGTGCATATATTCCATCCAGTTCAGTGTGACCCCAGTTTAGATCCAAAACAATACAAAATGTGCTTAGGGTCAAAAGCGAGTACATTTGCCTCTACCACGCAGCTCGCTGAACTCTGGCTACAGAAACATTTGGGTGTCAGGTACAATCGAACTCTCTCCTGACATCTTGGCCTATTTGACCTTTTCAGGGGAGTTTACCTCATTATTGTTAGTATTATTGGATTTTGCTCTCATAGTTTTAAACTCCCTTCTTGTTGTCTTCCAAAGACAATTGACCTCAAATGGGATGAGTCTGCTGTTCACTGATGTTTCTTATACCTACTGAACTGGTGAGGTGAACTCCTTCATATTTCCTTTATTTGAAATTTAGTCAAGTCACAGCAGTCATATGATCCCATGGAGCACATCCATCACAACAGACAGCATCAGAGCAGCTTTGGATGCAGTATCATCTTTGTTGCATTTCTCATATTTGACGTGATACAAATATTTATTGGTGAAGGTACCACAAAAGTGCTTTATGCTTATTTTGGGGATGGAACTCTATAAGATAAACTTGAGTTTTATAATTTATATGAGGACTTATATGTATAAATGCTACTTTTCTTCATCTTTAGAATTTTTAAAGTAAATAAATAACTATGATTGTACCTTTATTTAAAAAAAAACCAAAAAACCCAAAACAAACAAACACACAAAAAAACCAAAACCAACAAACAAACACACAAAAAAACCCTGAGGAGCTACTTACAAATACAGCTGGTACTGGCTACCAAGGTCCTTAAATGTCTTATTCTAATAACAGATTCCTCATTGCTGTTCACTCTAAGTATAAATGAACTTTATTTAAAATAAACAAACAAACAAACAAAGACCAACAGGATTTAATCAGCTGCTCATGTAGAGTTTAGAGGATTTGTGAACCAATGTCCTTCATTTGCAGGCAAAAAGAAACTATGACTTAACGTGGACATTTATGATAAAATGCGGGCATACAGTATTCTTTTTTTAAAACATATGTTGCTGTTTCTCTTTTTAGAATGAGTTTCTAAACCATAATTTTCTTTTACATTCCTTTCATAAAGCTGCACTTGATACAGAGTGTTAGAAGTTAAAGCTGTATTTTTATTTTTATTACATTTTCCATGTATATTGGTACTCAGTAGCAATTCATTGTTAAAATAATTGTAGAATAATTATATAAGTTTCAGAATTTACTATTGCTGGTCAAAGTTCCTTGCCAATATATTTATACTAGTAGAGGTTATAAAACTGTGTTAAAATTTATCTCTCTGGACAGCCTGAAGTTGTCATATTGTAGATT
>JAAGNO010001001.1:40945-51467 GCA_033439905.1 Ceryle rudis
AGAAAGTAAAAGCCAGTATTACTTAAGAAATAATCCTTGGTAACCACTCTTTGAATGCAAAGTCACACCTTGTTCAATAAGAAAATCAAGAACGAGGAACATACAATTTTTATTTTCTCAATCTGGATTAGTTTATGCAACTCAGATTGTAAATTTCAAAAACAAAATGCCTTGTGATAAATGTTTGTGATGATTTCATAAACACGACAAAGAAAAAATAATTACAAAGACACCTAAGGAAATCATCATTGTCTGCTAGGATGGATTCCAGTGCTTATTTCAATTATTTAACTTAGAGGCCAGAAAAGTATTTGCTCAGCCTAAAGTAAAAAGTAGATTAGAACAAGATATTAAACCGGTCTTTCAGTGGGGATAAAAATGTATACAAAGGGCTTGCAGGATCAGGTCCTACATGTTATAAGCAAAATGCTAGTATTTACCAGTACAAATATTTATTTAGTTTCTGACTGATTCATTTGTTTATATGATGAATTACTTTGTTAAAAACCTGATTATAAATGTTTATTATTAAATATTGCATTGTCTTTTGAAATAGCTATCCTGAGATAACTTGAGAATTTGTGTTAGTTTGTTTAAGGAATAATACACCTTCTAAGGAGACCATATTAAAAGAAAAAAAAAAAAAGCACAAAAAGTGTTAGAGTAATGTTATGGATGTATAGATTAAGATGGGAATGTCTGTGCTAATTAACTGTTTGCTTTTGCCTACTCTGAATCATAATCTTGATTGTAAAATGAAATTTCTATGTATATGATGTCCCTTTGTAAATGCATAACTAATGAATTCGTAATAGAACATAATGACCAAGTTTTCCCCAAACCTCTTCACCCTGGGAATAGTTTCCCTGGTTTCATTACTGGGAAGTGGGTTGCAAGCTGCTCACACTTTGGCTTTTCAGACACAGCCTCTCTTAAAAAAAACCTCTCAACAATCCCTGCACAGAAACCTCAGAAATCCCCATGACAGCCTTCATCCTGACTTGTTTTCCCATTCACAGTACTTAATTTAACAGAGCATTTACATCTTCTGAATGAAGGAAAAACATCAGATTGGTATTCCTAAGACTTGCTGAGTACACTCTGCAGCAAGGTACTGGTTCTCAAGTCAGAGAAAGGCAGTGGGCCAGGGAGAGGTGCGAGGCTCAGCCATAAGCATTGGCACCTTCTTCCTGAGTCACCTCCTTGCTGCCATGAGTCCTGCCAGATGCCTGCCTCTCCTTGGAGGGGAGAACTGGCAGTGCAAGCCAGCACAGGAAGACTGCTCTTGCTGCCACCACCTGCTTTTGGGTAGCAAAAGGGCCATTTTAATCACGGCTTAGGAAGAGTGAAACGAGGGTGTGGAACTGAGGTTTCATTGCGTTGGGGCAGCAGGGTATCTTGTGCAGATCCTATGTTTTCCTATTACCAGGTGGAAAGGGAGTCTGGTCCCACACCTCTTTCCCTGTTTTAGCTCAAGGGCATTGTGAAGGAAGGAGCAAAACCAGCAGTCCTACTTAGTGGGGCTAGTGGGCCTGAACCGTGCAGTTGGAGTTCTACCATATCATGAAACATATGGGGAAAAAGGTATAAAATGGTCCAAAAAAAAGCAGTACAGAAAGAGGCACCTTCTGCACTCACCAAAGACCGGAAGGATGTGCACAAAAGTGCCTTTTGGAGCCTTTGTACCAGCATTTGCTTAACAGTGTCTCAGGGCTCCTGCAAAAATTATAATGCTGGTAAAATGGTTCATAGTAGTGTACTACAGATGCCGAGGAACTGTGAAGGCTTCCAAGGAGCATGAGCTAACAGCCACTTTCTTTAAATAGAGCAGATAAGCAATTTAAACTTTTTTTGGTTTCTATTAAATAATTCTAGTAATGAGTTAAAATGTAGTTTGCCACACAGAAGATTTTGCTTCAAAGAACAATGCTAGTTTTAAGATCTAACAAAGCACATGTGAACTCTACATCTGTTTTTCCTGCAAATTGAAATCTTAATTTTGGGGGGAAAAAAAAGTATGGCCTAAGAATTGGTGAGCTGCTGACTGGAGGAAGGTTTTGTGGTTTTGCTGTATTTTTAAAAGAGAATGAGATGAGAAGAAAACAAAGAATGCCTGTAGTATATACAGACAAAAATCAGCCATGATGTGAGGGTTGCAGTGATGATTATAGTCCTAAACTGCAGGACACTTGTTTCACAAAAGTCTAACTGTTTACAAGAACTAAATACCACTGAAGGTTATACTCTATCATATATCTGTAAGTAACATAAAAAGTTACATCAGTCCGTTTTTAATTCTTTCATTTCTTAGAATATTTTTTTTTCCATTTTCTTCTCTCAGCATTTATTCACTTGGTTAATAATCTGGCTTTACGTGACTCACTCTCTCCTTCCTATTTTTTCTTTTCCTTAGGTTTTCAAAATTGCAGTATATATTACTACAGTAGTTGAAACTTTTTGAGCTAGCGTAATATTTCTGTTATGATTTTATGATGTCACTGCCATCAAACTGCTGAACTAGAGTATTTTGCTGAAGGAGTTTCCAGACCTGCTTTACATTATTTCCATTTGCCTGTCACTGTAACTTCAAAGTGTTCTGAATATTATTACTTACCCTTTCCTCTGGGTTCTTTCATACGGGAATTCCACCAAGGCAAGGAAATGCAAAAAACTTTCCAATCTTTAAGCCTAGCAAAATGAACAGAATCTGGGGATTTTCTTGACCTCTTTTGTTTGTTTGTTTGCCTTTTTTTTTTTTCCCCTTCAAATATTTTATCTATAATTCCAGAAGCATATTTAGCAGTTTCAAAATTTTAATAAAATAAATAATGGTTATTGCGATGTAAGACAGTACATATATGGACTGTATGATATAAACTATAATTTTACATCCTCATTTTCTAGGCACCTAATTATTCAACAGATGTTTCCCATTTATAGGAACTTTGAAGATAAATGAAAGGCAGTTAGTGTTTATGTAGCATTAGTAGAAAGCCTAACTATGTCAACAGATCAAAATAGGTACTGTATACTGTAGTCTGCTGGGTTTTGTTTCTTTTGTAGTGCTAGTGGGAAGATGTCTTCAGCTCTGCATAGGATGCCTGCCGTATGGTAGCATTCTTTACAAAGCAGCCATGTCTAGCAATGATTTTAAGTGACTTTAAAGCTATGGGCATAGCATCCAGCTTCATACAGCAGGCAAGATTTACTGTACTTACTTAAACATGTGAGAAACGGATCCTCAGATTCAGAGGGACTCTGGTATGGCATAATCAGATGGAAGGTACATCGGTAAAATACATCTGCTGCCACAATTTCTGTGCACACCCACTGAAGTGCAGAGGGCTTTGTGAAAATATTCCTAAAAGAGATGTGTGTTAACTAATGTAGGTGCAAAATGCTTTTACTTAGAGCAGGTAAATTACCTCTGGGTGATTACATCAGTAAAGGTAGAAAAAATAAAATGAATGATGAATAAAAAAAAAATGTTTGTGCTTGAGATCATGAATGTTTTCATACTGGTTATTTGGGAAGGCTTCATAATTTCCTAATTTGTTCTCACCCTTGCTTACGGTAATATGGTGCAGTAAACCATGCTTATTTTATACATTCATCCATACACTGCTCACTAAAGAAAAGATAATCTGACTAAATGCTTTGAAGATGGTGGTTGAACCATGAGTGACCAGGGAGAGAACTGCTGATCTGCTCCCAGGTAAGGACAATTCTCCTATCTGGCTGTCTTGGTCAGACATAAGAATTAGAAGCCTGAGTTTGTACAAAGCACCACAGCATTTAGGGATCCACATTCATGCTTCTCGTGTGTGATTGCTGGGAACTGGCACAGAGTCCAAACATAGTGCTACCACCAGTTGAAGAAAAAAGATGAGGACTGCAGATAAGTGAGAAATGCAGTAAAAAGTCTTCCATGGGTGACAGGATGGGTAGGAATGATGTAAACCCTGAAAAATGTGTGTGTGTCTTTGTTATATTAAAAGATTGGAACAAAAAAAACCCTCGTTTTAAGGTAAAACTCAGCATTCCTTTCTTCCTGAAAGCTGTTTGCCTTGCTTTGTGTTCCATTTATACATGCAGTGACAAATGCTGAAATCATCTGGAGCAATAGCAAACTATAGACCTTTCACACCTGGTTTGTTCTGACCATTGAATTAATAAGTTTAACTGCCAATTATTACTTTTTCCCATTCTCTTTTTAGACAAAACAGACTTTATTGTTATTTAACTGCACGTGAGATCTTTGTCAGCTTTGTTCTATTTGTGCCTAAGATGATCTAGCCTTTCTATTGTATCTTCATATATTGCACTGTCATGTGCCACATCACTGCTTTGAATGAGAAGAGAGTTTATTTAAGCAAAGGCTTCTGGACAGTAGTATACAGCTGGTGTAACCACAACCACAGCTATGATGTGGCTGAAATAAAGCATGCTCATGTATGGACTTATACTTGCTGCATTGATACAATGGTTTTGCTTGGTGAGATATCCAGAATGAGTATGACTGAATATTTTCTGTTGACAGAGCCGAGAAAATTTATTTAAATAACTGAGGCCAAGTGATGAGCCACACACACAGCATGTGCTGATACTGGAGGGTACCCAGAGGCTATAGGTGCTTTTGAAAAAAAAACAAACCAAGGTTGTGGGAAGATGTCTGGTAAAAGTGAATGAGAAAGGTTGTGTTTTCCACTTCAGAACTGCTGGTAGCAGAAGATTTGTTTTACTTGTAGAATTACATCAGTCATCACTTCTGCCATGATCAACAGCTGTTTAATGGAAGAACACAAGGATCTTGAGACCAGACAGCCCAAGATTTTGCCTAGAAGGGAGCCTGCTCTAAGAGAAACATGGGGCTGGGCAAAGAAGGGAGCATGCAAGAAAACAAAGATTCAGTGAAGAACTAGTGTAGATTTCACTGTTGGGTGTTGGCTACAGAATGCTTTGCAGTGCTGTTTGAGAAATATGGGAAATGTATTACAGGAAACATTTCTGCAGCACTGCACCCCACTTCTTTACCTGGGGGTGGCTTAAGGAGTAAATGACAAGCTAATATTAAACTATTCCTACCTTTGTTTGCTTTTTAGTTGAGCCTGAAGTGCCTGCATTTGTTTTCGTGTTGATCTTCCCCCAACCTGTGTTGTAAATAGCTATTCCAATCCTGTGTTACCGGTATTTTGTTTTTCTGAACACAGTAATAAGATGGGAGAGACGTTTTTAGTACTAACTGTTTAAGTTTACTGTAGAGAATTGACAATAGCAATGCTATGGTAAATCTGAAAAAATTACAGCTTCTGCTGTTCTTACGTACTGATGACAAACTTTCAGGACTAAGAGAATCCATCCCCTTGTTAGTATTGCTATGGCAAGGAATTAAATTTTGCATACAAATTTTGATGTGAGTTTATGCATTAAGCCTGAAATTATATATTTCAGGTGAAATTATCTTTCAACACATTGGTAGTTTATTCATACAGTAAGTTAGACATTGTAATGATGTCACTGCTGTGTAAAATTGCTGAACTGCAGCACTTTGTTGAATTAGTTCCCAGATCCATTGCAAGCCATTTCCATTTGCCTGTCACTTCTTTTTAAACTATCCTGGATTTTATTACTGCTTCCTTAGTCTATTCTGACATCTTGAGTTTCTTGGCAGGAACAGGAACACTAAACCTTTCCAAACTTTAAAATGCATCTCCAAAATTAGGGCTGATGCATACAAGATACAGTGAGTCAGCAGATGTTAAAGAGCTCAGTGACATAGAGAAGCAAACCCTTGAAAACAGATAAAATGTTGAAGGTGGAGGTGCTTAGCTCCTGAGATATGTATCAGATTTTGTGAGGTCACAATTTTATAATACTCTTTCCTGCTAAAACTCATGACAAGCAGGTAGCTTCACTACACACTTGACTGCTACGTGTTCTCTGATAGTAGTATTTGTGAAGGAAATTAAAATGTTAGGAAAGGTGTTTGGGAGAGAAACAAGGAAGAAAAAAGCACCCATATTTCTATTACTACTGCAAGGTTGTTAGTGCTCCCAGTGTAGTGGGATCAGCAAGACCTCCAGAGGGCACCCTCACTTCCTTAGTGGGGTTGTGTTCCCTGAAGATGAATAAGCACCTTATTAAAAACTCCCATGCTTGTGTATTGCCAGTATTTTACAGAATCACACAGTCATGGAATGGCTGAGATGGGAAGGGATTTCTGGAGATGATCTCATCCAAACCCCTGCTCAAAGCAAAACACCTAGTGCAGGGTGCACATGACTCTGTCCAGCTGGATTTTTAATATCTTCACATAAGGTGAGTCTGCAGGCTTAAAGGGAGTCTTGTGTCTTTTTAACCAGACTCACTGGGCACTACTGAGGATAGTCTAGCTTGTCTTCTCTATCCCCCCTCGTGAGGTATTTATACATATGGATAAGGTTGCCATGAGCCTTCTCTTCTCCAGGCTGAACACTCCCCAACTCCTTCAGCCTCTCCTTGTACAACAGATGCTCCAATCCCTTAATCATCTTTGTGGCCCTTCACTGGACTCACACGAGTGTATCCATGACCCACAACTCTGGAGGTATCTCACTAGTGCTAAGTAGAGGGGGAAGATCATCGCCCTCTTTCTACTGGCAGTGGTCTTAATGCAGCACAGAAGGCTGTTGGCCTTCTTTGCTGCATGGGCACATTGCTGGCTTATGGTCTGCCACTTGTCCACTGGGACCTGAAGTGCTCCTCTGCAAAGTTGCTTTCCAGTCCTGGTCAGTTCCTAGTGCATACTGTTGCCTGGGATTATCCCTGACCATGAGCAGAACTTTGCATTTCCCTTTTTTGAACTCCATGAACTTCAGCTTGTTTTTGTTTTTCCATCCTGTCAACATCCCTCTGAATGGTAGCACTCACCTGCTATATCAATTATTCCTCCTAATTTTGTATCACCTACAAGCTTGCCTAGAGTGCGCTTGGTCTTATCATTGAGGGCATTAACAAGGGTAAGAAACAATACTCTCCCCAGTACTGACTACTTAGGTACACCACTAGTGACTGGCCTGGGTCTGGACTTTGGTCTGGCCACTCAAATAATTTTCAGTTGACCCCTGTCCATTTAGCTAGTCTATAGGTCATAGAATGCATTGGGTTGGAATGGACTTTTAAGGTCATCTAGCCCAACCCTCTTGCAGTGATCAGGGACATCTTTAATTAAATCAGGTTGCTCAGAGCCCCATCAAGCCTGATCTTGATGTCTCCAGAGATGGGGGCTACACCACCTCCCTGCGCAACCTGTTCCAGTGTTCCACTACCCTCCAGTAAAGAACTTCATAATGTCCAATCTAAATCTACCCTGCTCTAGTTTAAGACCAATGCCCCTCATCCTATTGCTATATACCCTTGTAAACAGCTCCTCCCCAGGTTTCTTGTAGGCCCCCTTCAGGTCCTGGAAGGCCACTATAAGGTCTTCCTGGTGCTTTCTCTTCTCCAGGCTGAACAACCACAACTCTCAGCCTGTCCTCACAAGAGAGGTGTTCCAGCCCTCTGATCATTTTTATGGCCTTCCTCTGGACCTGCTTCATTAAGTCCATGTCCTTCCTGTGCTGTGGGCTCCAGAGCTGACACAGAGTGGCAGAAATCACCTCTCTTGATCTGCTGGCCACACTTCTTTTGATGCATCCCTGGATGCAATTGGCCTTTTGGGCTGCAAGTGCACATTGCTGGCTCATGTCCAGTTTTGTTCACCAGTACCCTCAAGCCCTTTTCCACAGGGCTTCTTTCTATCACCTCATCCCTCAGCCTGTATTGATAATGAGGATTGTTCCAACCCAGGTGCAGGAACTTGCACTTGCTCTTGTTGAACCTCATGAGCTTCACCTGAGCCAACCTCTCCAGACTGTCCAGGTCCCTCTAGATGACATCCTGTTCCTGTGGTATATCAACTGCACAACTCAGCTTGGTGTCATCTGAAAAATTCCTGATGGTGCACTCAATCCCACTGTCTATATCACTGATGAAAATATTAAACAGTACTGGTCCCAGTATGGACCCCTGAGGGACAGCACTTGTCACCGATCTCCATCTGGACATTAAGCCATTGACTACAACCATCTGGAAGAGACCATGCAGCCAATTCCTTATTCACCAAACAGTCCACCTGTTGAATCTGTATCTGTTCAATTTAGAGAGAAGGATGCTGTGGGGAAGGCCTTGCAGAAGTCCAGATAGATGACTTCCATAGCTCTTCCCTTGTCCAATGATATAGTCACTCCACTGTAGAAAGCCACTGGGTTGGTCAGACAGGACTTGCCCTAATGAAGCCCTGCTGACTGTCTCTGATCATGTCCCTGTCCTTTATGTGCCTTATCAGAGCTTCTAGGAGCATCTGTTCCATGAACTTCCCAGGCACAGAGCTGAGGCTGACAGGTCAGTAGTTCCCTAGGTCCTCCTTTCTACCCATTTTAAAAATGGGTGCTATGTTTCTCACAGTCACCAGGGCCTTCACCTGACTGACAGGAATTGTCATTATCATGGAGAGTGTGTTGGCAGCTACATCAGCCAATTCCCTCAGCACTCTGGGATGCATCTTGTCAGGTCCCATAGACTTGTGTATCTGTGTATCCTCGCGTGCCGCAGGCTGTCACGAACCTTCTTCACTTACAGTGGGAAGAACTTTGTCCCACTGAAGACCAGGGCAAAAATGTTGTTGAGAACCTCAGGCTTCTCCTTGTCTGTTGTTACCAGCTTGCCAGACTTGCTCATCAGGAGTGGTACGCTTTCTTTAACCTTCCTTCTCTGGCTGACATACCTGTAGAAGCCCTTCTTGTTATTCTTTGCATCACTTGCCAAGCTCAGCTTCAAACATGCCCTGGCCTTCCTGACCTCATCCCTGCAGAACCAGGCAGCCTCCATATACTTTCCGAAGTTGTTTGTCCCTGCTTGAACTGCCTGTGCAGCTCCCTCTTGCCCTTCAGTTTGGCCAGGAGGTCTCCGCTCAGCCATGCTGGTCTCTTGCCCTCCTTGCCTGATTTCTTACACCTGGGGATCAAGACCTCTTGCCCTCTGTGGAAAGGGTCCTTAAAGATGTGCCAACTCTGTCCTGCTCCCTTGTGCCTGAGGACAATTTCCCAGGGGAGTCCTATTAACTAACTCCTTGAGAAGCCGGAAGCTTGCTTTCCTGAAATTCAGGGTCCTGACTTTGCTCCTTGTCTGACTGTGAAGAACTCCACCAGTGTGTGATCACTGCAGCCCAGGCTGCCTCCAGTCGTGACATCCATGATGATCTCACCTGCATTAGTGACCAGCAGATTCAGTACCAGATCCCCTTGGGTATGACTATTTCCTGTCGTAAGAAATTATCATCAAGGCACCCTAGGAGCCTCCTGGATTGCCTAGTGTGCTACTTTTCCAGCAGATATCAGGGTGGTTGAAGTCTCCCAGCATGACGAGAGCCTGTGAGTGCAATGCCTCCTGTTGCTGGAGTAAAAATGCCGCATCAGTAGGCAGATTCTAATAGACCCCACACACAGGTTTCCCCTTGTTGTCTCCATCTCTAATTCCTACCCATAAGCTTTCAACTTGCTCATGGCTATTCTTTAGGGACATCTCTTCACACTCTATCCATTTCTTAACATAGAGGGCAACACTTCCACCCCTTGTTCCTCTCTTGTCCTTTCTCAACAGCTTGTAGCCATCAATGGCCACAATCCAGTCCTAGGATTCATCCCATCAAGTTTCAGGAATGGCCACTGTGTCGTAGCCTTCCAGCAGCACAGTAGATTCCAGCTCCTCTTGTTTGTTGACCATGCTGTGCATTCGTGTAGAGGCATTTCAGCTGGGCAGTTGGCTGTGTCACCTAATTACAGAAACACCCCTTAATTCCCTTGCGGTGTTTCATGGACGTTTCTCTGTTGGCTCCTACTACCTCAAGAGCCCCTGACTCATCTCTGTAAAACTTTGACTTTGTTGCAGTGTCCCCAGCATACCTCAGGGAAATGGGTTGAAGGCCCTCACTAGCACCCCATCCCTCTAACCATGGTGTGTTGTCACATAGCTTGTCACAGACAAACCTGATATTATTATCCCTCTCCCCCTTCACATCTAGTTGAAAGCCCTGTCAAGCAGCCCCACAATCTCTTAAGCTAAGAGCTTCTGCATCCTTTGAGAATGGTGTCTCCCATTTAATGTCTGCAAGCCTGATGCCATGTAGGCCGTCCCATTGTTGGAAAACTCAAAACTGTGGCAGTAACACTAGCCACAGAGCCATCTAATAAGAGACTGGATCCGTCTGTTCCTTCTAGTGTCACTGCCCATAACTGGAAGGAGAGAATAAAAAGTAACCTGTGCCCCAGATTCCCATACCAACTGTCCCAAGGTCCTGAAGTCTCTTTTGATTGCTCTCGGACTACAAGTCACAGCTTCCCCTCCACCTATATGGACGATCAGTAATGGGTAATGACCTGAGGACTGTACCAAGCTAGGAAGTTTCCTAGTTATGTCCTTAATCCAGGCACCAGGGAGACATCAG
>JAAGNO010001003.1:0-14354 GCA_033439905.1 Ceryle rudis
GTGGCGAGCGGGAGGCGGGCGCCCTCTGCCGGGGGCGGCCGGGGGCGCAGGCGGCGCGTCCCGCCGGGGCGGAGGCCGGAGGAGGCAGCGGGGCGCTCCTGGGGCTCCGGGCACGGCTGCGTTCTCGCCTCGGGTGCTGAAAGCAAAACAACGGTGGGAAATGACATTTTTCTTGTTTTGAAAAGCGGTGCCACTGATGTAATATGTAAAATACCGTTAAATCTCTTCAACGCGCACGACAAGGGGAAATCGAAGTGCTGCTAGCTCTTCAGCTGAAGATCAAAGAGCTGAAGGACTGTGGGAGGCACGCTGAGAAACGCTGAACTGTGAGCCTGTTCAAAGTGCCCGAGCCTTAACTGCTCTCCCCAGCTGCAAACTTCAAGCTGGCCACACAAGAGCAGTGCACGTTGGTAACACCCTGAAGTCCTGAAGAGGAACAAGACCAGACTTGCCCCGGAGTCCTGCAAAGTTCAGTCCTGGGTACACAGTACTGGATTCGAGGAAGCCAGGCTGCCTGCCTTGGGCAATAGCCATACCCAAGCTATTCAACCCCCAAACTGTGTACGTTTGGTTTCATTCTCCTCAGTAATTCTGTGTCATACCTGTCAGCCCCAGCGAGGTGTGTACTGCTTCTTCAATGTTCTCCTGAGCACTTTTATTTACCCACCTTGTGTTTCACCAAAGACATAGCTTATAAAACCTCACATACTTACTACAGGTCAAGCTCTCATTTCTGGTGGTACCTAAAGCTTCTGCCTCATCACAACAGACAAAATGAAATAAATACCCGTGAGTATGTCCAATGCAATTAAAATAAATACCTGTGAATATATCCAAGAAAGTTCAGATCCAGAAATGCATATGCAATTGCATTTAGTAATCATGATTCTTCCAATAAAGAAATGATGAAAATTTGTAGTATTTAATGCAATTTGCAACAACTTTTTCATACCATTTGTGCTTTTTTTTTTATCCAAAAACATATTTACCAAAGAAGTAAGAAGTACCAGAATGATTTAAAACACATACAGAGGTACAAGCAACCAAAGACACCAGGATGTTTAATGTCTATGTTATCATCATGAGTATTTCTAAAGCACTCTTCACAGCCACAAAGCACTCGACTCTCAGTAACACAGACCACAGAAGGAAATTTCTAAGCTCAAGCATTTCCAAATGTTCCTTTAGGGTGACTGTAAATGGCATAATTCACCTCCCTCAGACTGTCCCCTAGCAACGTTTACAACCATCAACAAAGCTCCACCATTCATCTGCTGTCTGAAGTGTAAGTTGCTGAGGAATGGGAATAACAGAATTCACAAGATTACAATACAAGAGTTAAACTCATGGTAATCAGGAAAAGGCTTTTTCTCCACCTCTGCTTGGGGCTGTCATTAAGCAGTTTTCTTGTAAATATGACTCTACTGTTCATCAACCAACTTCTCAGCTATGAAGCAAGTTTAGTTTAAATAGACTCTAGAGCTGTAAACAATAGTGCTGGGAAAAAAGAAGGTGGCCAGAAGATAGTTTTGCTTCTCATAATATCTGATTCTGAAATGCTGTTTTCAATATCGTTCATTTTGTTTGGACAAAGGCAGTAAAGAAAATACGTTGGAGAAGTCTGAATGAAAAGAAAAAGAAAAAACTGTATGTGCTACCAAACCACAAACAAACCCCCAGAAGTATTTGCTTATGTGCCTTAGATCAATCTGAATGCGGGGGTGGGGGGGTGGTGATGCTGGCAATTGTAATTACAGGGTCCCCGTGGCTGGTATCTGAAAGCAAACATTCAGAAAGAAACTCCCAGAAAACCTATCATTAACCTTTGATACAGGGTAGGATGTTCATTCAGTGCTGAAATTTAAGCCAGCTGCATAGGCTCCTGTTGAGATTAATACAACAGAATCGAAAATAAAAGGAGAGTTTGGACAGGATCTCTCAAACTTCTGAGTCCGTAGAAAGTAAATACAGAGTCAAAACCACAAGGCAAGCAATAAAGTTAAAACTAAGCAAAAGATATGGGGAGAAGATGAAGGGGCAGCAGTGGTTTTTGGGTTCTTGCATGAACTTGAAAGCAAGGGAGGAATACTCGCATCACAAGCAAACACCAGAACGATGGCATAACCTCCTCAACTTGAACCCTTCAGAGAAGCAACAAGTGCCACAGCAGCAGAGGAATGCTCATGAACCTGAAAGAAAGAACAAAAAATTCATTTAAGTTACACACATAAGCTAAAGAGGTGCTAAAAGCAAAGGCTGGTTGTGATACAAAGCAGTGAGCTTGGGTACAGGAGCGTGAGAACCGTATGTCCAGAAATTTGGGAAGGGTGTCATTTGAAGCAGCAGGAGAGACAGAAAGATGTCTTGAAGTTTCAAAGTCACAATAAGACCTGGTCTGTTGAGAAGGTGATTACTGAAGAGGCAAGGACCCAAATAATTGTGTAAAGTGTTGAGGATGTTATCCAAAAGCTGGGGTTTTCTTCAAGGCACAGAACATAACCGAGGTGATACATGTTCCTCAGTTTCTCTCTTTGGCAGGAGGTAAAAGCAGCACTACACCAGCATCATTAACTGGGAATCATGAGTAGAACCACCAATAGGACCACACTAGGGACTGTCACTGGCTCCTCTAAAGGGAAAAAGGGGCATAATGAAAGAAATAAAATGTATCAAATGGAACATCTTTTGATTACATTAAAGATTTAATACTGACATATTTTCAAATCATCAGTATCAATGCCTATCAGTCATCACTAGCAAAACGTTCCTTATAGGAACAGAATGTAGTTTTGAAGATCCAACGCTTTAGGGAATTGTTCATTTGTCAGACTGATGTTTTGGCATTGTAGTTATGCAGGAGTGTATCAATATCTGTACTGATGACTTTAAGGGCTAGGTAAAAATAACAGGCAAGCACAAGCAAAGATTTGATATGCAGCTTTAGAAAGTACTTAAGCTGGCTACCATTGAGAAAAAGTGTAAATTCACATACAAGGAAAAGACTTCAAGGAGGACAAGTCAACAAAGCCTCAGCAGGGAGGTACATGGCAGTAGGGCTGGGACCACCACCTCGTATCTACTGAAAACCGTTTCTTGAAACGGTGAACAACATGGGGAATGAGGAGATTTGTGTCCATGCTGCCTGCTCAAACAGCAGCCCAAGTTCACTTCTGTGTGCAAGAGTCTGACAGACCCAGGAAGAATGTTAAGAGTTTAAGGAACTAATGAAATTCAAGACTCCAGTTTTGCCCAGGGTTTGTGACAAAAGGCACAAAGATAAGCCTGTCCAGTGATGAGTATAGAAGAACTGTACTTTGGTGAGGTTCTGTTCAAAAGCCAGTCCCTTTCTTGGCTGTACACACCTCATGCCTGTCCTTATACTCTGATGTAAGAGCTGTAGGCAGCTTATCGATCAGCATAACTTAGATCTTTCACTATTTTACGTAGTAGTATCTGGGTTGTCCAAAAAGCAGAGAGGTTAAGATCAGGCATGCATTGTAGTGATTGTATTCACTACACGCTGTACACGCTGTCACATCTGATCTCCATCAGCTAGCTAGCCATACTAACGTTAACATAGCCATGTTAATACTTTACAAAGGCCCGTAAGATACTGCAAGCTGCCAGACACGTTTTTATATTAGCAGCACCCTAAACCAGCCATGGTGTATTATCACTTTAGTAGAGGAAGCCTTGACGCTCAGTGGGAAAGGTCTATCAAGCAACCAGTTACTAAGAGGTGGGCTGTGTTATGGTAGGGTAGACTACCTTTCAAATGTCGGGATAATGGCTAGAAATAGATGAGGTGCCTACATAGTCAGATAAAGATAGGGCTATCTATATAAACACTAAAATTTTGAAAGGTGCTTCATAAGAATAGACACTTAACTTCGGTACTTAGGTCTTCTGCCCATGAGAGCCAAACATTTACATCTTCCTTGTTTCTTGCTGCAGGTAATCTAAACCTTGAAGAGGTAGAATATTTATTTCCATTTTTAAAGTAAACTCAAACATGCTAAAAGCTGTGCTGTTGTTTTTTATCGGCAGTTATTTCTTCAATAAGTGTTGCAGCTTCCAGCTCTCTTGGCTAATCTACCAAATTCCAACTGATAGTAGCAGAGGAAGTCACTCTTTGAAGTAGGGGGAGCCATGGGGAGGAAACAAGCCTTTTTTTCCACAGTAGATGATCTTACAACACCATTTTCAGACATGTAAAATTAGAAGCAGATTGGAAAGATAGAACTTCTAAAGTTTCTCTCAAACTTTGTTTTTAGCATAGGCTCCTGTGAGTTGGTTCAGCAGCAGCTGCTTCCAGTTACCTCCATGTCCTTAGTCACAAAATTGATCAAATCCTGCTTAATGGCAAGATCAACAAAACACACATCCCAAATCACAGCTTCCTTCAGGGATCCTGGAAAAAAAAATAGAATTATTTAAATAATTTAAATTAGAAGTGTGGATTTAGATTGGAGGTAAGGAAGAAGTTCTTTACCATGAGGGTGGTAGAACACCGGAACAGGTTGCCCAGGGAGGTGGTTGAGGCCCCATCCCTGGAGACATTCAAGGTGAGACTTGACGAGGCTCTGAGCCACCCGCTGTAGTTGAGGATGTCCCTGCTCTCAGCAGGGGATTTGGACTAGATGACCTCTGGAGGTCCCTTCCAACCCAGACGTTTCTATGAGTGGTCCAGGATCAGAGAATCAACACTAGTTCAGTGAAAGCATGAAGGTACACTTCTACTGTCTCTGGTCTCACCAGGAGGAGGGAAGACTGTACTAACCTCTCCAGCCTAACAGCATTAACATCTCATCTGAACACCACAGCTGTCAAAAGGCCACTCAACCTAAATCACAAACAGTTGTTCACATGGAGCCATTTCAGAGTTCTCAGACACATAGGTTACATCTCCAGAACATGCAACAGTGCACAGCAGGGGTACCAGCACAGGTCTGAAATAACTAATTCAGTAGCCATTGCAATAATTTGCCAGTAGCATTCAGACTTTTTTTTTTTTTTACTATAATCCACTGGCTCATATGTTATTTTTACATTGTTCATAAACACAACTGACATACAAGACTGCACTTTCCCCCTCCTTTTTTTCAGACAGCCTTTTTTTCCCAGCAGTCTGCAGGGCTTTATTATTTAAATAGTTTTATTATTTTCAATTTATATTAAAACCCCACAAGATTTTCATGCTTCAATGACTATGATTGCAACTAGAACAATATTAAATCAAGATACAAGCTCCCCTGATAGCCAACCACCTGCAACAATACAGTAAGTTATGCCTCCCTTGCACAAATAACAGACCTTATGAATCGTGTCTGTGGTTGAAGGCAGGCGTTACACATCCTTCCACAGAAGGTTTTGCTCTATCTGCAGCGTGCCCACATGCCCTGCCTCCTTTCTGGACTGAACTATATATACTTTCATTCTTTCAGGACTCTGAGAAAGCAGTAGGAGCAGGCAGAGAACATGCCCATGGACAAGTTACCTTGAAAACCTTCAGTTATTGTTAACTTCTCTTCTTTGAATGCTTTCCAGGTTTTGTACTTAGGCTTCTGGTGAGCCCAAGCAGTAACCCACCTGGTCCTACTTCCATGACCTACCTGGGTCTTGATATCCTCAATGCAGGGGAACTGCAGTACTACTCTAGCATAGACAGCATTGCTCCAGGATGCCTCTGCAGGTGTAGAAGGTTGATAAAAGGTAAGGCTAAACTTCTGTGGCCACTCTACAGATGCTAGGAAACATCATTTGGCAAGGCAATCGATGTAACTTGCACTGGGTTGAAAGGCAGCTTGTTCCCTAGTGCAGCCACAGTACCATTATGAGAAGACTCTTAACATTTAGCTAATTAAACAGTTTCTGAAATTTGCAGAGGTGTAAAAACACAGCTAAACCCAATCTGAACGGTTTCATCCTTGGTATATTAAAAGGATTGGGCCTGCTTGACAACTCCACGAGACAGGACCTCTCACTTGGGTGGGCTATGAGAGATGAACATATTTGTTTACGCAGTAGATGTACTACAGACAAGTACATCTTAGAGGCAATTTATTGTTAGATACACCAGCCTTCAGGTCCTTCAGCCCTCATGACATAGGAGATCTGTTTTCAGAGATGTGCACGGTTACCTGAATGCACCTGACCTCTACGTACAGTGGAAGAAACCTGGAAATTTTCCGTATTACCTGGAATTACTTTCATTAAAGGTGCGCTTCCTTGGGGGACCAGGTAGTCCATATACTTTTGTCTGGTATTCCCAGTAAACCTAGGCTCAAAGCTGGGAAGTGTACACCAGAGTAACTAGCATCAAGTCGCAGCCACTGAAGGAAGACAGGGGCTTGTACGGATGATTCAAGCAGATTGTGTCTTGCCTGGACAATACTTACAATACCCTGTAACCCTACCGAAACATACAGTTAAAATGCAATTAAGATGACCAAGCCATGTTTAATACAACAGAGTTCTCTTGAGATGTGGACAAAACAGTACTAGAACTAAGAATAAAAAAAAGCCCAAACCTACCAGCCCCAAGATCTAGAATGGATTATGTTTTATAACATAATTTTTTCCACCTCTTAACTCATTCTCCCCCCCTTTTTTTTTATAGCTATCATTTCTCACAATCCCACTGTTTCCTTTTTGTCCTGAAATATATTTCAGGAGTTCCATGAATACAAAAGTGAAAGTCACCAGGCTAACTCAGAAGAATGACTTCCTGACATAGAGCCTGCAGTACATGAAAATGACTATATGGGTAAATTTTGAGAGCATTATGATCAAGGAAAATTGGACAGATTTGGAAAAGAGTTAAGTTTGGGTTAATTAAGAAAGCCTATAAAACCACATTTCCTTGTTATGATGTCGTCTAACACCAAAGTTGCAAAAAAAATCAGGTTTCAGGCAGCTCACTGAGACAGCATGGGGACTCTCCTACTGAGCAGGACATTGCAGCTAACCTTGTAGTGATCAAGTTCTCAACTCTTGCCCTCAGTGTAAGATTTATTACCGAGAACCGCCCTGTTCCATTTCAAACATAATGAAATCCAACCTCGGAAAGGGATTTCAAGTGAACTTTGAGGAAAGGTTGGTTAATTATTTTTCCATAATGCCCACTTAATTAAATCTGAAATTACTAATATATATTAATAAAGTCCAAGCAAAAAAAGTATTGACTTTTGTAGTTAGCATAGAATCTGCCATGCAACAGACAATATTCAGGAACAAAGTGCTAATCTGCACTTGGGTGTGATCACATATGATCCAGCCTCAGATTTTCATTTCTCTTGTTTCTATTTGTACGTGATCCATTCATGTATAACATGACAATTGTTACAACAGAAAATTGTCGCTTTGATTGTCCAAAAGGAAACCACCTCTTGAAAACACAGGTAAAAAAGGGTCTCTTGTTTGCAAAGGAACTAAAACTCCCGTTCACAGGCAGCACTGCTGTGCAAAGCCATCTTCTGTAAAAGCAGAAAGGAAGAAGGATTTAACATTTAGTTTCAGATCAATAACTAGTATTATCTACTTTTTTGGGAAAAGGGGGAAGAACGCAGTCATTGAGTTAGACCTGAAGTTTAACTGCTGTTTTTCAATCGAGAGTATTAGAATAAATTTCAAAAGATGGTATCTTTGTAAAAAGTTTATTCTACAACCACCTTTGAGTCACTAAAACTGGTATTCCAAAGGAAATCAGGTTTTTAAAAAAAACCACTAATGCCATTTTCCTTCAGCTTTAATTATTTTATTTTCTTTTTTTTATAAGTCAAATGAGTCAATATATTGGCATTCCTAAATCATTCATCTTGCATTTTGATGAGTTTGCCTGTCGCCATTGTTTTAAGTTGTGAAATTTCAAAGTCTCTTTGGAATACTAATTTCGTATTTATGGGTTTCAATTTTTTTATTCCATCCCATTTCCCTGATTTTTTTTCTTGACAGTTGCTGATGTAAAATTTTATATAAAATATTGAGTCACAAAATAGTATTGCTTTTATGCACATTGTGGTAGGATTATTTTCCCCCCCAGTAAAAACTATACCATCCTCCATAAAATCCTAAACATATTAACTGTGGTGCAGAACAAATTACACAGGGTGAAACAGGTACCAAGCACAACAGTGAAATTATATTACATCAAAAAATTTTAATGGTCCCAAATATATACTCAACAACTAAGTATACACTCAGGGGGGGAGGGGAAATTATGACACAGAAGTGACCACATCTAGAATTCCACTCAATCTTTAATCAAGAAGGGACAAACAAATCCCCCACCTCCAAAAAAAAAAAAAAAATCTGCAGTTTAAAGGGCAAAGGGAACAGATTAGAAAAAAAAAAAAGAAAAAAAAAAGAGGAAACTTTATATTCTGCCCTCCCCCATAGAGGTTTTTAAAACCTGTTGTAGCTTGACTAAAATGTTCAGAATGTACGATTTCAAAGGCAGGTCTCTTTTTATATAAAGAAACTGCTGGCATTCTTAACTAGAGAAGAACTATGGCAAAACCTGCCTTTTCTTCAGAAGTCACATACATGGTCCAAGAAAGCGTATTCTGATTGTAGCAACTGACCAGCCAATCCAGAGTTCCCCTAACAAAACTCCTGCCCTGTTGGCTTTTTTTTGTTTGTCTGTTCGTTTTGTTTTGTTTTCCATTTCCTTCCCTGAGAAAAGGGCAACGTGTGGTCCAAGCTGGAGAGCTCAAAGGCGTAAGTCTTTCCCCTAAACGAAGTATTTCTCCTTCTGCTCCTTCGAATTGGCACTTGATTGGCAGAAATCTGTTTGTATAGGTTGAGCTGTGTCTCACACAGTAATTGACAAGAGATTGCTGCTTTGCTGTGGGTTTGTTTTGTTTTTGGAAAAAGTATCCTTCCCCCAACCAGTAATGTTCTTCAGTAGTTGCCATTATGATGACTCAAGCTTTGCTTTCTTTGACAAGGGTAAAGTTTCCTCTTTATCTTCATCTTCATCGTCCTCTTCATCATCATCAGGATAATCTACAAGCCCAACTAGGCCTCCCTACAAAGACAGACACAATTACTAGAATTAAGAAGGTGTTGGCACATTGATACTTCACATTTCTATTGGCAAGTGATGTTTGCACAGGATATTGCCATAATTTTGAATAAAATGAAGCAGAATAAAATTAAATCCTTCAGTATGAAAACTATATTGTCTGAAAAATGTTTAAATGATTAAATCCAAAATGGGGTTTTACCTATCCAACTGGATAAAAATATTTCCATTTGAAACTTAGGAAAAATGCAAAAATCTGCTTTGTTTTGCTAAGTGCCACTGCAGCTCTATCTGTAAAGATGTAAATTTTTTTATCGAGCAGAGCTCACTGCACCAACAAGCAATTTGAAGTACTTCAGAAACAAATACAGAATATAATTCAATTTTATTTTCTGAAATATGATACTTTTAGAACACAGTATCTTCACAAAAGCTAGTTTAAACGTGTAGAAACTTAAACCTTTCTTTTTTTTTTGTATAACTGAGTGAGGTGTACAGGTGTCCTGTACACAAAATTTCAACAGCTTGGCAGCTGAAAATGAAAGCATATCTAGTAATATTAAAAACTCCCTTGTATTGCAAATAACCACAAATTTTCAGATTAGGCAGCTCTGGACCCAAGAAGAAGTGGCATAAACTTCTAAAAACTTTAAGTATAGTACATTGCAATTTCTGAAATTTAACTAGCATTTGACTACAATGGTAGTTACTGGTACTTTACTCAAAGATTGTATCACTTACTCAGGTGTCTGATTATAGACACTCAAACCAGAGCATTTCAGCCAGCTGAATACCAAAAGAGAACTCGATAAGCAATGACACGCTTTCTTTAGTCACGTACCACATAACGCTGAGTACGTACACATAAAATAGGATCAGGTAATTAATGAAAACCCCGATGGCAACACTGTTTCTAGTTTGCAACTGTGGTCCATTTATAAATGGTGTGCATTTTACTGAAAGAAGGTAGCTTATTCCTGAATCCATTAATGGTTTTTCAGTGTACTGCATATTCAGTGTAAACTGAACATTTTTTGTAGGCCACCATGACTTGAAATTTGAGCCAACACCATATGCAATATGCTCCACGTGTAAAGACTCCACTTCCCATTAAGGGAATGATACTCTCTGGGAGATAACACGACTCCAGCGGAAATACAGAACTGACTGAACTAAATTCCTTTCTAAAAGTGCTCAACTGACTACCATATTTTTTTTTCATAAATTAAAATAAATTTGAATCCCCTTCCTCCACAGATGGATTTAGAGGAAGCGTAAGCGTCCCTTTATTCTTTCATCAGCTAAACTCATTTGGGTGTCTTCAACAGAAGGTAATCAATGAAAAAGAATCTAAACCCCCTTTGCCTTTACTAGAAGTTAGGTGAACAAGCAGTCTGGTGGCATTAAAAATTAAGGATGAATCAGTTATTCCAAGGCTACCCGAAAACTGAGACACACACCTGATCTTTCAGAAATGGAAACATTTGTTATGAAACTAAGTTCTCATTATCTGAACCATGCTGTACCAACACCACCTTATTTGTCCCTCAGTGCTGAGAAAACACCAGCCACTTAATTTCCCTGACTTGGTTTAAATAAACGTGGGTTTAGCCAAAAATCTGATAAAATCCAACAGCACCCTAAAATGGTGGGTTCGGATATTCACTGCAAGTTAACCTGACTTTTAAATGGGCTTTCTTCTTCTACTATGTTCCAATCCAAAACTGTATGTTACTTCAAAAGGTAAAAAAGTCATGCTAGGCTATTAAAAAGCGTTTTGGTTTTGGCTTACGGCAACCACTTCTCCATAACACGCTATTTCTTTCACATGTGCCAATTTTATCATTCTGAACAATACTAAAAATAGTAACAGTAGAAATTTTCTTTGGGGGTGGTGGGACATTGTTGAGTCTGGTAAAATTTGTCAAAGTTTCAAAAGTATTTTTATATTTCTGCCTGCCAAATATCCTTCTGCAATTTAACAGAAATGTTTGCATTTCACAGTAAAGATCGCTGCAAGCAGTAGCTAGCTTTTTGCTTTAAACTTAAGAGTTTGGGCATTAAAAGAGCTTTTATTTCCTCTTTTATATGCAAGTCTGCTCTCCTTAAAAATGCTACTGGCCAGAAAAAAAATATACACACACAAACCGGACAGTCCACTACTGCTTAACATGTTAGAATTCACACAAACTTGAGAGAGATGCTAAAGCAAATTCCTAGTCTGTAACAAGGAAGTCAACCTATAACCATTCAAAATTACCTTAGTTGTGATAGCTGCCATCTGAGATGTGCTTTTAGAAACTGATCCTGGAGACCCAGGGGACCCTGGTGATCCGGGAGACCCTGGGGATCCGGGCAGATTACTTGCAGATGACTGGCTGGTAAGGTTAGATTTTGTACCACTGGAAAAAGAAAGCTTGAAACTTGGGCTCTGACGACCTGATAGGTTAGTTTTCAGAAGAACTTCCTTTTCTTCACTCTCTTTTACTGGAGAGAGAAAAAAACAAACACATAAAAAAAAGCCTCAAAGTAAAGCCGTATTATTGAGTGAAACAATTAATTACAAATCACTTTATTGTGTGGGAAAAGGCTTAGTACTTTATGCACAACTTGGTGAAGTGAGTCATCATAGACCCTTTTTCCAAACTATTATACCACCTACCAGCTGTTGTCATCGGCCAGGAACGAACACTTATTCTACCAGTGGCATCACCTGAACATTTACATTTTGAATTATAAATCTGAGTAAAATAGAGGAAAACTTGACTATCAGCTAAGACAGTCGTTCAAATGCTTTAAGAAATCAATGACAATATTTTGTATCGTTCTGCTTTTAAAGACAACAAAACCTGTTTTGAAGGGGTAGTACACCAACTTGGTGTCACAACTTCAAAATCTAAGAACTTCACAATAAATATATGCAAATCCTTCACTGCAGTAGGTCCAAAGAATACAAGCTATGGCTTCTACCTAAGCCATATGGCTTTCTTCTTATCACTTACATTTTTTCCTTTCCATAAATTTACTGATAGGGTCCATAATATCTTCATCATTTTTAGTTTTGTCAGAAGGGGGCACCACTGCCTCTCCATCTTCCATATCGTCTTCATCGGTATTAAACCACATTTCCTCCTCATCCTCCAGGGTTCTTGCATCTCTTCTGTATCTATGGTTTCTCAAAATGGAGCGCATGCTGCAGAACAGTAAGTTTTACAACTTTCAAAACCCAATTCATATTAATAAGAAAACTTTCACTCAGCATTTACGTGACAGCTTACACATACAAATATTGTAGAGCAATAAAAATACCAGAAAATCATTCTCCAATATGAATCTTTGTATTTTCAATGCAAATATAATTACAAATTTTTCTTTATAAAGAATCAAATAAAGTGCAACTCTTCTAATAGCACATTCAGATTACTCTGTCCATCCAAAATTCTTAAGCTTACAAACATCACTACTAGAAGTAATTTCAGTATTATATGTCACTGTGCTGCATTCAGGCTTTGTTTAACAGTTGCACTGGTAAATTTGTAACCCAGAGTTTAGAACTACGGACATTTTTTCGGAAAATACTTTAGAACTTGTCAGTATTTGGGTGTCTAAGAGCCCTAGATACAAAGTGCCACATCTCCCTCCCAGTTTGATCTATCATTGCTGGTGGTCTAGCTCAGCTCCACCTTCCTCAGCTCCTTTTTTCCTTACAGCAGCTGTATTATGGTGTTGAAGGAGAGAGGCAGTGATGTGCACCCTGAAGAACTAGAGGAGAATTAGAAGAGGCTGAGAACACTCTTCTCATTGCTACATGTTGAGTCTAACAGTCAATTTCCAACAAAAGCGTGAAAACCTTGACAGATTTTCTGTAGCACTTCTTCAAAATTTACTGGCCACAATCTAAGTCTGAAATGTCTGTATTATTAACATTTTGATTCCAGTAACAATCTAGACTGATTCTATTTAGAGATGGACTTCCATTACTGACTGCAGGAAAAAGCAGGAGGGGAAAAAATAGAAAATTACAAGTTATTAAATAAGAATGCTAAATGTACTTTAAAAAAATAAATCTTAATCTGAATAATTTGCTTGCCAACACTATCATCTGGATCTATACATACTGAATCACTTTACATTGCATTTAAATTCAAGTTCTGCTAACAGTGCAGAACTATAACTTAAGTGGCACTCTACAGAACACTTTTGTGGCCTATGTCAACAAAATTTTTTGCCTTCTTCCTTACTGAACTACTCTTTGCTAAAATGTGTAAACAGATTCTTAGTTTTGCATTTTATTATTTCTGGGTTTTCACTTAAGAAATTACATGGACTGTGACAGGCCCTGTGCAGCCACTATACAAAATGTAGCAAGAAGGTAAAAACTGGGCAGGTTGAGCGACAAACCCCTTTAAGCTCTAATCTTCTGTTGGATAAATTCACGCAGAACAACTATACGCAATCACTTAGCTCAACTTAAGCAAAGGAAGGACTAATGTTTTACTTCCTATACTGAAAGGAAATTACCAAAGGAAGTGGCTGGGTGTCCTTTCCAATGCATGCATTAATGTAAGAATCTTAAGTTTAAAATTCACGCTTAGCTGTCAAAAGCCAAAGTAATAACATCTCACCTGTAGAACTTCAGTACTCAGAACTGCAGATCCCACACATGAAAGGGTTTCAACATTTTAAACCACATCTACAATGATACCCTCCTTTTAATTGTACTAATCTCAAATTAAAATATGGTAGGAAATAAAATAACTTAAAAGTCTGAAATTTCAAGATGTCCTAGTATGACTAATCAGGATTAATTTTTTTATGTGTTTCCAAATTAATTGGCAACAGAACAAGAATGGGTCCTGCTAACAATTCTTAATAGTAACTCATCTATTCACACAAGCAGTCCATTTTTTTTAATGAAACTACACACAGAAGCAGTAGAATTTGCCAAAAATAAATGGAGTAAAAAGTCCTAGACTTCCTATACACCCTGCCATTTTAAGCTTGGATATCTATGTACTAAGGAAGGGAACTTTTGCTCTGGCAAAAAGGAGTGATTGGAGTATTAGATCAGATTTCTTTTTACTTCAATAAATCTAACAGAGACAAATTATTCCCTGAAAATTTCCTTTTATCTTCTATTTCTCAGTCACTCTGATACAGCTTATCTAAATATATACTCCCACAACTAACTAAAATAAAAAGAAATCTAACACGAATCCCACTATTAATACAGGCTGGGGGAAGAGGTGATAAGAGAGCAGCCCTGCAGAAAAGGACTTGGGGGTGCTGGTAGATGAGAAGCTGGACATGAGCAGCCAGTGTGTGCTTG
>JAAGNO010001003.1:19247-39334 GCA_033439905.1 Ceryle rudis
CGCATTGGTGGCGTGGGTTCAGAAGGGTGCTCTTCCCATCTATAAAAAAAAACCCCCCCCCCCCCCCCCTTTTAAGAATATTGCCAGATTGTTGACCGTTGAAAAACACAAGTATTTTAAATAGTAAAAATCTCATTTCCAATCTATCTGGAAGCCAGAGGTAAATCAGATAAATTTAACTAATCCCTTGGAAATCTAGACAACAAATTAAGAACTTTAGAGAACATTTATGCATCATTTACCTACCTCCTTTTACATCCATTTTGGATGTGCTATATCATTAATAAACAAACAGTATGGCTTCTAGTAGCCAGCAAGAACAGTTACTTTATCACTGATCTCTGCCTTCTTAGTCTGATGTAGAACCAATACCCTCAAATTCAGCACAGTATTGTGACACACCTTCTCACAGACAATTTTGCATCCTCTCTAGTAATCCCGGACTTTAAAAAACATTTACACATGTTTAAGTCTATGTCACTGAGGAGCCTCTGAGTTACTAAAAATTATACAAATATTTTAATTTTCGCTGAAGCAAAATCTGCAGCAAGCACTGTTCACTTTTTAGATCTTGTTTTTTTGCTGAATTTTATACTCGTAAATTATTCAAAAGACTAAGTCATTAATCAACATGTATCCTAGTCTCAGATTCTCTTTAAGACAAAATGTAATTTGACAGTTATTCTATTTTAAACATGGACATTCAACAACCTTGATGTGCCCCAAATCCAGAGTGGCATTACCTTTGCTAGGCTTGTCCTCTGTAGTATTGGCCAATAAAGGGGCTGTCAAGACATGCATACAATGTTTGTAGAAGAAACCCAAGAACTCTGTCTTTTCTGTTTTCTAAAGAATGGAAAAAAAAAATAATAAAAAAATATATGCAACATATCACCAAATACTCTAAAAAACCAAAGGTAATTTCATTTGAAGGCATTTACTTACATTTGCAGTGGCAAGCATATTTTCTGGATCAACTAAAGTACGAAGCAAGCCCATGAGTAGCACTGCCCCTCCAAGTTCTGGATCTGTGTCACAAATCATGTGTTCTATAATGAGGTTAATAAGTAATATATCCTAACAGGAGGGAAAAAAAGAAAATGCAAAAATCAATTCTAATCCTACTCCCTTACCTCCAAGCTGAAATCTTCTAAAAGGGCTACTGCCTGCCTAAAAATAGTGCTCTATCAAAATTCTGAAAAATGTAAACAACCACCAAACAAAAAAAATCCCAAACTTAACAGAAACAAATTAACTTGATATGCCAGTGACACATTCTGGCCAGTGGTTCAACAATGAGAAGACAAGCAATGAAGAATTTTCCAAAGCCACTAAAAATGGTTCTCAAGTTAATCTCATTTAGAGTTTAGCATGAAGTCAAAAAGATAGAAAGTATAGAGGCAGACAGTTAACAGTCTCAAAATTCAACTGATTTCTGGAAGTGTTTTCCAGGTAAGGAAGTTTGAATTTGTATCCCCCCTTTGGAATCCATACCAAAGGTTTTATTTACACAAAAATACAACAGCAAACTTTATAATGCTATTAAACTTAATGAGATTTTTCTTATCTAAAAATAACTTCAACATATGAACAAAACAGTAAAGGTAGAAAACAATAATTACATTTAGGAATCCTTAAACTAAAGTTGGTTATTAACCAAAAATGGTGTTTTACAGTAACCTGCTTTATGTTACACACAAAACAATATGTAAACAGGCAAACACTCATCTTGCCTGACAGAACTTTTAAAAACATGGTGGTTCAGTGTCCTGTAACCATCATGACTATATTCCATACTTCTTCAGATCTGGGGCTCATGTCATTAATAGAGTTGTAAATATAAAATGGTCATTAAAAAAAAAAAAAAAAAAAAAAGCAGCACACATTCTTGGGGACCCTCTACTTACATCATCATTCTGCTGTGCTTCCTGCATTACAAACTCTCGTACCATGGATGGGTTGTATTCAACCAAATATGAGAATATATCAGTGGCTGCGCTGCGTACTTGTGCATCATCCATACCCTGGAAAAATCAAATAAAATTGTTTCCTTAGAACAAAAGGTTTAAATGGAATGAAAAACAGAAAACTTCTAGTTTGTAACTCCTACTTATAAATCATACCTTAATATTACTAAAACTGTATTCTACAACTGAATTGACTCTAATCTCTTCTTTGCACACTTGGCAACTGTTGCATAAAATAAACTTTATGGTTTCCCTGCCCTTTGGTTTATATCCTTATTTGCTTACTTAAGTGTAAACCAAGAAGCACGTCAAGTTAGGAAAGCGAATGAGAAAAACATATGAGAATGCCACAGCACTGGCCAATGTCACAGAGTAACTGCTTTTGAAGTTTTACAAAAATATTTTACACGTCCAGAATCTCTAGCTAAGACAAGACATATGAAGCAGACACTTCAGAAAATCATATGCCTGAAGTTTGGCAAACTTACTTTTTTAAAAGAGCAGCTCTGTGGAGATAAAACTTATCACAAATAAAATTTAACTGACTTACCAATATGACTTCTAGTGCTGGCAGTATGCCCATATTTGACAAGGTTTTGAAAAATGCATCTCTGTTTTGTGGTTGCAGTGTTTGAGAGAATGCACAAAACTCTTTCAGAAAATTTACCTAAAAAACCAGGAATAATATACTAGTTAGTATGAAAAGAGTGGCGGGGAAAAAAAAAAAAAAAAGAAGAGAGGGGAAGAAGAGATGCACCTATCACTTTGTAGTAACTGTCCCTCTTTCATGTATATTTTATATATTTCTTACCAATTCCTGTCTTTTCTCCTCATCTGTGGCTTCATCTGTTAGTTGTGCAAACAAGTCTGTCAGAAATTTTTCATCTTCCTACAAAGGCAAAACAATACCAGTTGTTTGTTATACTTAGATGCCTTTTGATATTCTAAACAAAGTTCTTCTAAACCATGCCTCCTACAAGTAAAAGAACATATGCTTGTGTACTGTAGTTTCATACAAGTATCAATATTTTCATTCAATTTTCAAACAAAGTAATATGAATCTTGCTTTTAAGCTTTTATCATGTTCAAAACCACTCCACGCCTCAACACTTCATTCTCGGTTGGGATGCATCTTGCATTGCCTTTTGGCTGCCCTTTTTCTATTTCCTACTGCCATTCTCATCTTTTTGTCTATGACTTCTCTAACTTCCTTCCCACTTATCACACACGTGCCTGTCCCTCTGAACCACACTACACCACCAACTGTTGACACATGTTTAAAAACCTGATCTCCCATTCAGCTCTACACACACATCTCTCTGGAATATCAGATCTTTGCAGAACCAAAGCAATGACACAACAAAGAGCTGCCCAATAGCAGGACTGAGGCAAGATTCCTTCCCCTCAATGTTGTGAGGTGTGAATTCTAGAAACCAAATTCAAAAAAACAAACCAACCAACCACACACAAACCACACAAACTGTTGCTATTATGTACAGCATTTAAGGGGCTTTCTGGCTGGCAATGATCAAAAACCATTCCCTTATTTTTCAGGCTGCTGTACTTTGGCACTAACAACAAACAGCAGCCAACACATTACAAATGTGTGTTTAGACTTGAAAGCAGCAGCAATACTTAGCTGCCCATAACCTTTACAGCCCTAACAACTAGATTTAATTAAAGAGAAATAAACCTTCCTCCATCCTTTCCCCAATATTATACAGTAATAAGACAGTACTTGCTCGAAATAGATACTTGTATATCAGATACAAATAAATTGTTTACAAAAAACAGACAGTGTCTTTGCTTGTGAAGTCAGTAACACCATGTGCAATATCCCTCCATCTCAAAACCAGAGCTAGAAACCCAAGTTGCCTTGCTTCTATTTACACAGAATAAAGCAGAAACATGAAAGTACTTCAGATACACCCACATAAACTTGCAAATTATCTAGTAACCTCCTCCAGGCTCACCTTGCAGCCTTGCTGAGCAAATGAGTACCTCAGTTTCGACAGTACACCAGACCAATGCAGCTATAACACTGTCACACCCCAATCTCTACATGGCACGGCACAACATAGATAAACTCAAAATAGGTTTGCATGACCTATCACCCTACAAGGCATTTCATTACATTATAAGGTATACCCTATATTTAGGATGTGTCACACTTCCTCTTGTTGAATGCTGTGCTGCTACATTAACCCAGTGGTCTAGTAATAACAAAAAAGAATGATTTCTGGACAATTTCAGGTGCCATTTCTATAACTGCTTGAAAATCAAAACTAAAAAAGATAGAGGCTTACTTGAAGTTTACTGAAATTCATTCTGGATGATCAAACACTAGAAATGCAAAGTTTGAATTTCAGATTTCAAAAGTGAAGCATGTTCAAAACAACTACTGAGGTATTTGATTTCAAGAAACATAACTTAAGCTTTGAGGAAAGAATACATGGAAGTTGACTACCTGCTACCCAGACATTATATGGCTTGGTAAGTTTTCTGTACTGTTAACTCTTTAGACACTACAGGTAACAACCAACCCACAGTAGCAATACTGACATACTTGTTTATTGAAATAAAAAGACAACACAAAACCAAAAAACAACCCAAACATAAACCTCAGTTCTTTTGAAGAACATGCGAGTTATTCTCCATGATTAGCAGTGCATTTCAGAAAAGGCTAAGTAGTTTGCTTTCATTCCTTTTTTTGCTATTTTGATCAAGGTGCACTCTCATCTATCAAAACTATTAGTGTACTTTTGTATTAAAAAAAATACACACAGTATTACCTAAAGTATCAAAGTATTGTTTTAAGTCAAAATGTGGGAGAGGGGGAGGAGAGGACCCTGCACTGCTAGTATGTGGGTCTCATTTCTGACTCACTGCAGAGCCCCAGAGGCACAACTGGCCAGGGAAGCTGCGCCTCCAGCACTACGCGGCACAGCACAGCAGGCAAGGCCTCACTGGGCAAGAGGGCATGGGCAGGACCCCAGCTCGGCTCTTTTGAGCAGCTTCCACCACATCCCTGCCCCATTCAAGAAGTGACCATCTGCAGTAGAGGCCAATCCACTCACCCCATTACTGGGATTGCAAACACTTGGGACTTACAGAGAGGACTTTCTAACACTGAGAAGTAATGAAGACAATGCTGACAATGTTTCAGAAAGAAATTGTAGAAGTTTGGTATGTAACCATAATTCAACATCGCACATATATAGTATAATACAGTACTTTACAATACTGAAGCATTTCCTACACCATCGCCTCTCCCAAACTCCATTAAATGTATTGTATTTTTAAATTAATAGGATTGTCTGTGATCTCTTTAAAATCAGATTAATTAAAGACAGATGCAAGTGGTTTTAAACATCCCACTCTTACATGGGTAACAAGCAGTAAATGGTAGCTATTCTAAGAAGATAAAACCAATCTATTACTAACTTTGCAGTTACATCTTAGTTCTGAAATGTGTTTAGGTGCTCTCTCATTCCAGACGCTTAATGAAAGGTAGACAGGTTGTTATTGATGGGAAAAAACCCCAACCTCTCACATCAAAAAGCTGTGATTGTAATGAACTCTCTAAATACAAGATTGTCTCAAGCTGTAAAATTACTGACTAGGGTAGTATATTAGAAGACGTGTTCCTAAAAACACTACCAGAATCTATGGAAATGAACAGTCTGAAAGCACCGCTCACATATTTTAGAAGCTACAAAGCACCAACAAAGCACGACAGAATTACCTAAATGTTTTCCGGTTTAATTTCAACTTGCAAAAATCCCCCAAAATACATCTGTGTAGTAAACACAGCACATATGTGTAATTCTTAGAAGTATCTGGCCTCTTCATGAACACAAGAAAGTATCAAAACCCATTTGGATGTAACTTAGAAGATGTAAAGGTCACAGCTGTTTGCCAAGCAAAAAGTGCAAATGAACATTTACAGGATAACTGTAGAATGCAGCTATTTTCCCCATGCACAGAAATTATTAAATGTGCAATACTTAAACTATGCATATACAAAACAGTGAGAATATTCATTTATGCTTTTGCAAGATTTAAGTAGATGCTCCTAGGATTTAATACCTTTCAAAGTTCATGAAGATAAACTAAGCCAGGTCATCTACTCAATCATTTATGACTTTAAAAGCAAGGAAACCCACAGATGAAGTAGGATCACAAAAAAAGATACTATTTACATTTACAATTCAGCTTTCAAAGCAGTCCTCCTTCTCCCAAGAGGCACTTAAAAAATATTCTTCAAAAGCAGGCCCCTCTTAAATATGACTAGCTTTCAGTTATGAGATACTCCATGTCTATGATTACTTATAAATGATGAAAAACATTTTCTCAAAAAAAAAAAAAAAAATCCAAGAAACTCAATGAAATCTAAGCTGGAAAAAAAAAAAAATAAACTTTCCATCCTATTTTCCATGTCTATACTCATTTTAGGCAGAAATAATACTTCATCCCAGAAAGTGCAAGTTTCATAAAATATTACCAGCAGACAGTGAATTACAGCTTCAAACGTACATTCCTTCCTGCTACCACACCAGAAGATATCATAGTTTAAAATGTTTCACTCTCCTCCACCTCACGCTGCCTTCCAACAAATGCTTTCTTTTGCTATCATTAAACTACTTCCACTTGAGACAACATGCTGAAACAGCAGCAGGATTCACTTAACCACATACGGAATTTCTGTGCACAGTGAAAGTAATTTTCTACAATGAAGAATATAATCTCAGAAATCGTTGCCATGAACCACTTGCAAACTTTTCACTAAGTCATTTCCCCCAGTAAGTGGCATCCTTTGCATCATTTTACACTTCACTGCAATGTAAATTTTGCTGAAAGTATATTTCTAGAGTTATTCCTGAGCCAACTACTGCAAAATAGCAGACCAGAAGACATCCAATTCCAATACATTCAGACAAAACTACTTAACATGCACTGACATCATTCTTCCTCTAAAACAACTACAGATAGTAACGTTTACACCCATAGTGTTCTGTTAAAAAATAAGTAGCTATCTGTAAAATCACTTTCAAATTTAAAACCAGCCTACTGTTATATATAAATCCAGCAAAATATACAGATGTACCTAAAATGACTACTTTTTTTTGTTAATGAAAAGGGAGATGGGGACTATCAGTAATATGATTTCTGTACTTAAAAAAGCTGATGTACCAGTACAGTAATGCCATGTGATCACTGCTCTACTACTACTAATAAATTATTTTAACATGTCTAATTTTCCCCTTCCACTATCCATTATCCTGAAAATAAAAGTCTCTGAAGTCTAAATACATATACTCTAAAGTAAGCCTAACAATATTCTGTATCCTAGAAAATAAAACCCCTGCAGGATCTTGCTGGCACAAAGAGCACGGCAATGAGAAAGGGGGGAGAGAACAGAAACAGTGTTTGCTCACTCTATGGCGCAGTTTTGCAAGTTTTGTATTTTAAGAACTAGTTAATAACACAAAGAGAAAGAACTGGTGGCCTCCAGTGTGAACATTAGTGAGTATTTTTTAAATTGCAAAAGAGCGTCATATAAAGTAAGAAACACCACTTACCTGTCCCACCCCCATTCTCAAAACATGGTGAACTCCATATTTCAGCAAGGCTCCTTGTTGGCTATGACATCTCAAGACTAGAACAGGCTGGACCCCAAGCAGTAAGAACATATTAGGAGGGGCTGAAATTGGAAAAAATCATTATATAACCTCTTTCATATCTTACATGGAGTGAATTGTAACACCTGTAATTGAGCAGGGTTCCACGGCAGGCAATTCTGCAGACTGGAAATGCTGGTGTCATGGGTTTACTATCCAACATGACCAACAGTTTAGTAACGGAGTTATGTAAAATGACAGATCTTAGACAATTATATCATATATAAACTAACCTCCATTTCTCAGAAAAGCCCATCAGTGTAAGCATTTATATAAATATTATGGGAAAGATAACCTTAATGGAGGAGGAAGGAATACAGTTCATAACGCTGTGTGTAAGTCACAGAATCGCCTAGATTGGAAACAACCTTTAAGATCATTGAGTCCAATCATTAACACTGATAGGCCCTTGACTGAACTATATCCCTAAGGCAACCTATTCCATTCTCTCTGTTTGGTTTTATCACAGAACGGGCAGAAGTTATTTACCTATCAAAGAAAGCAAAATCACAGAAGCAGTTATCTTCCATGACTACTGAAAGTTATATATTTTTCTTTTAAAACAAAAAAATCTCTCCTAATAAAGCCAGAATTCTTAAGAATCAGCATATTTTTATTTACAGAATTCACTAGTTATAACTGAAAACCTGACTTAAAATGTCAGTGACCTTTAATGACCTTATTATCTTGACACCAAATACCTTAAATAAGACAGTGTTAATTTTGAGTAAAGTCACCTGGCCTGTCAAAAAGCCTAAGGCACAATATGCACAGCCTTGTGCAAATTTTGAGTCCCTTTTCCGTAACTAAGGTACGGTTAATTTGATACAAGGGTATTGCAAAATGCCACTTCAGTGAACACACAGGAGGATCATGAAAAGGGCTCTTCAGAGCTCATCTTTTTTTAATGGTGGAGGTAACAGTTTTACTTTTTCTTTCCTTCACAGGCAAGGAGAGAGAAAAGCAGAGAATATAAAACAACTCAGCCGTACACACAATAGTTGTGGTATGATACATGATACCAGCTTCTCAGGTAATTTATTTTTAATCTGAGAAGTAAAATTTCGTAAAAAGATAGCTCCTTTTTCACATCCTCGATGATCCAGGAAACACAACCTGAAGTCAACAGCAGAAGCATTAACAACCTGTATCACCAACTAACAAAGAACTTGAGACTCATCCATGGCTCCCAATAAATTACCATGAAGCACCCCAGAAACTCTTCAATTAATGACTTATAAACTGCTTAAGTACACATGTAAAGTTAGCGAGCACCAGAATCTCATAAGATCTAAAGTAATGAATGCCAGAAACTCAATTACAGACAACTTCAAATCTTTGATGAAATAACACATGCTACAGAAAGCATGTTAAGCCATACGCTAATGAAAGAAGACCTTAAGAATCAGTTCTAGAAGGGAAATTAAAAAAGCAGTCTTTTAATTTTGTTCTCAAAATATTATTTATTCTGCTTAAAGAAATGAGAAGGAACAGTATCATACATTTTACGCATGGACTGCAGGAATGGGAAGGGTGGAGAAAGGAAAGGGAAGAATGAAAATGCAGGGGGAAGAGATTACAGAAAAGTGTAACCTGACATTGCTTTATAAACAAATGAATAAATAAATGTCAGGTAAGTAGGTTTAAACCTTGGTTTAGAGCTACATTGTGAGAACTTCTGAGTCAATCAATCATTTTAATGTCTTAGAAATGCAATGGGCATATAGTTCGTGATAGCCTTTTAATTCCCTCAAAACCAATAACTGATCATCAACATCAAATAATTTCCAACAGATTCTTTTTTATAAACTCTGGGAGTTGCCCCTCAGTGCTATAGAACTGTACTGTGAAAGGAACAGGGAATGCAAAATAGCACAAGATACATTTTCTTCATTGTGTGCTACCACTCTTGGCTCCTCAAAGCTGTAGAAAGCACTTAAACAATTTGAAGTATTTAACTTTCAAAGTTACACAATGCTAATTCTTCACCACACAGGGAGTACAGTTTATTCTCAACCATAGACAACAGCAACAGAAGTGAAGATAAGGTTCAGAAACCTGTGGTAACAACAAATCAAAATCAGATCTCGGCCTCTACTTCAATTGTAAACTGCAAGTCACACAAGTTTTGCAACCACACCAAACTTCCATATTCTAACATCAGTTTACACTACAACTATTAGTCTAACACAGGCTGTAAGAGACAGAAAAAAGCAAATTAATCAGCCACTAGTCCTCAACTCACCTTGGGGCTTCCAGGTAATACACCCTTATTGATTTTGCAGGATCAGGTCCATTTTTTCCTTGTCCCTTTTCCTTTTCAAAGTTCAAGATCCCTCTCAGATCCCACTGATGCCAAGACTACTGAGTAATTCTTCCCCTCCTTGTCCTAAAGCCAAAATGTATTATCCTCAGGCCTTTGCTTTTATCAGCCCTTATAAAGAGGTTATGATATTTCAGAGACAGTAGTCATACTGAATGCTCAAGTTGAGACCCCTCTTAACCGAATCTCTCTCAGCACCCTCAAAGTCAGGCTTGTTAGCTATCTCAAAGTGGCCACTCCAAAATGTTTAAGGCTTTCTGTTCAGATATGCATTTGTGACTGCTTATCAAGGACACACAAACAGAAATGAAGAGTTAGGCTGAGTTGGGCATGAACTGGGGTCTAGCACTACTGAAGATGCCCCAGGTGCTCCACCAGCCCTTCCATAGCTGCTCCAGCAAGTGATGGTCTATCCACAAGACACATGCCTCAGCTGCTAGGCCTGAGTGAAGTCTTGAACATCTGGCTACTCAAATACTCCATATGTGGACATGACAGATTAAAGTCCCAAGGGAGTGGATTAAATAAATATCATTATTTGAATCAGCTGAATGTGGTGGATTAAAAGTCAGGAGGCCCACTGTTGACCACTGCTTGCTTTATGTGCTTCAAAAGGAATTTTCACTCTCTTTTGCTGTATTTTCCATGAAAGGGTGCGTGTTGACATTCAATTGAAGATAAAAATAATTAAGGTAATCAGCAGCATTGGGCACTTTGTCCATTTCTCCAGATCAGAAACAGCCCCTACAAAGACAGTGGCTACTCATTTATCAAATGCTAGGATAATTACAATAATAATTAGCTTCTACAAACCAAAATACACGTGCTGTAACACACTGAATTAGATGAAAGCTTTAGGAATCTCTCACTACGGAGATGTGCTGCTTGTTTCTACACAGTTCAGGAAGTTCACGGTTTGGTGCAGAATGTTTAAGACATTTAGGTAGGATACCTAAAGCATCATGTAATCTCTTTACATTTGCATTAAGATGTACGTCATGAAAAAAACCTGGTAATTCCAAGCAGTATTATTTAAGGACCTAAAAGACAAACCAAAAAAACATTCAAGCACCCAAGGTAATGTTATGGCCTGAACCTGTACTTTCCAAGATACTCATTTAGTTTACTTCAAAATTAGAACGGTTACATCCTGATATGAGATGATATTTGTGAAATTTAGGTGAAGTAATTTGATTTTTATTTTTTAATCACAGCGAAATGAAAAAAAAATCCTTAACTGTAGGGTCTAAGAAGTCACAAAATACAGGAAAAAACAAAACCAACAAAACCCTAACAAAATCAATTGTTCAAATTGCAAAGAGTACTATTCATTGCAAACAAACTTATTCAGGATTCTACATATGCCTGCTCCATTTAAATCAGTCACAGAGAATCTAGTCCAAAATGTGAAATTCAGGAACATATAATTTAACAGCTCAGTCATTAAATCCATACCTTACATCATACTTCAAAATGATTTTCAGATTCCCAGGAGTTAAGGTTCCACTGAAGCACCTCAATCTTTCCAAGAAATATTATCCAACTTCCTCTGCCCAAGTGTAAGAGACTGTAAAATTCTGAAACTTACCTGTAACATACCAACTATTTCCACTTTATTAAAAAAGATGAAAGAATGAAGTGTTGATAGCATATTTTCCTCAAAAACTGAGGGAGTGGGTAGGACCATATCTTGAATATATTGTACTCTGTATGTCTGATGTATTTTTTGCTTCAGCTCTGGATCAGATATAGGAATCACCTCCTTAAACTTTGCTGTTTTAGTCAGAAATTCCCTGTGTTTCCGTGACTGTGATAACGACGGATCATATTCTAGGCATCCAATTACATCCATTATACATTCCTCAGAAAACATGACTTCAAAAAGTGCAGTTCTGTTCAAAAGGAAAATTCCCTTGATAATTTCATATAAGTGGTGTAGTCCTTCGATGTTTTCCAAATCTTCACACACATGAAAAATTTCTAAGAGCTTCTTAATATAACCCTCATTTTCCAGTGCTAGTGCGAGTTTTTCACGGCGTAATGGTGAAGGCAGTGAAGATGCCACAAGTTCTGCAATTTCTTCTAGTCGACTTAGTTCACAGGATGGCAATTCTAGACCTGGTGATGACATATCATCAAAACGTTCTTCCTCAGATTCATCGACAAGGTCCTGAGTAATATCAACAGAAGGGTCTTTGCCTTGAACCTACAAAATAAGATGTGTTCAAAACAGTGGAGTTCAATACTTACTGCTACTTGAACACGTTTTTTAAAATACCATTTCAAATGTCACACACTTTTTCTTTGTATGGCCAAAGTAGAAGCACAAATCTGTCTGACATTGAGTATAGCTGGTTTTAATAAGATAATGACAAGACTTCTTCAAACGGAAAGCTTTACAAAATTATTTGTACATTAAATATTTAATTCTATTTATTTTCTCTAAAAAGGAGGAAGAGTAAAAAAAAGCTACATTTTCAAAGTACTTCAAATAAAAAAGGAAATCCATAATTACTACTGGTATGGACAACAACTTTCATAGACTACTGAACTAAGCTACTTGTTTCCAGCCTTTATTCTCTGCAGACAGATTTTCAAATGCAAACCAGTATTGTATTACTGCAATGATGGCTTTAAACATTTATCTATAGGCTATTTAATTGTTCTTGATGCTTTTCAAAGCTTCTGCTACCTCCAACAGTGGAGAGAGACTGGTCTTGTTAATTTAATTGTTGTTTTCAGTTCTGGAGAGCTGCAAGTCAAAATTTGTTACCATGCCCTTTCTAAATACATAACAGAGGCACAGAATCTCCTCTTAAGAGCAGAAAACCCCAAACCAATGTTAACAGAAGAGTAGTGGAAATCTGGAACTGTCAGAGAAACAAAGCCCAGGTCCTGCAATTATCTCTCCAGAGATACAAGGAAACTGCAGAGTATGAATTAGTGAAAAAATAGAGACAGATGCTTGGACATCAGAGTTTCAGCTTTAATGACATCCTAACTGTAGTATCTGCTTGGAGTCTGATGTGTCCAATTACTGCTGTGTAGAATGGTACTGTTCTTTTTAATCTTGAAAAAAGCAAACAAAAAATTCTGGTAGAAATAATTCTCCATGGATAACAGCAAGCCTATATTTACATAAAAATCCAGAATGCTGTTAAAACCTACATACTGTTCTGCTTATACTGGAAGTGGTTGTGATGTATATTTGGTATCAAACTTTGCCTTTTAGAAGAAGCTTCAATGACTGAGGAAGCTTAAGATCTCTAAAGTGCACTAGACACAAGTACAATAGCATGGCCTCAAAACAGGATGTAAAGACACTGGTTTCTTACAAAAACATTAGATCCTCGCATAAGGCTGAGGAAGTTTGGCTTCTTATCTGGGTGTTTCCCAAAAGCAATTTCCCCTTTCACCCATTTTGTTTCTATCCCCAACTTTTAGTCCTTTGACTGCTAAGATTCCTGGAAATGTTTCTGAACTTATTTACATAACTTTCTCTACTTATTTACATCAGTTATAAACTGTTGTAAAAAAAACCAAACCAAAAACAAAAAACTGTCTATGCACATGCAATTATAAAAATCAAATGTCTTTTGCTTTATTTCTGAAATCAGTGAGAACAAATTCCAAAAGACAGAGTGGAGAGAGCTAGATCTTTGCTAAAAATAGGAAGAGCACAGAAAGAATTAGACAAATTCCACATAGCATAGCATAGGAATTAAGAAAAACTGTAATCCTTGGAACAAAAGAAAAAACAAACAAACAAAAACTGACAAACTGAACTAACATCACTAAATATATTGACTAAACTCTTTTGGGCATTAGTCAGTAGTTAATACCTAATCTAATGTTATCCAGAAGCAACACTGATTCAGTGACTACATAGCCATCCAGTTGTAGTGGTAAAACATAATGATTTAATTCCCAAATGAAAAAAAAATAGCAAACCACAAACAAACAAAAAGCTACAAATAAATTGTTTGAATTTTTTTTAAGCTATAAGAATTACAGCTTTGAAGTGATAATACAGGGATAGATCTATCTATCTCCTACTTCAACTACTAGATCAATCTTTCATACCCTGACAGTCAACAGCACATGGTCACATTTACACATTAAAAAAACCACCTCTGTTGAGAAACTCAATATTCTCCTCCCTCGAAACAGAAGAGAAGGAAAAGAATGAGAAATGAAGAAAGAAAATTGTGAATAAGACATAACTAAATCCATAAGAAATACATTATAAAATCTACTAAGACTTCATATGTATTCTTCACTCTACAATAAAACTTTGGACAGGTAATCTTTTTCCTTTGACCAACTTGGGAAAAGTCAATTATAAAATTAATTGTTATGAAGTTTTTAAGCACTCCTTTTCAGCCAAATTTCCTTGGGCAATAATAGAAGTTAGGCAAAAGACCTGAAAATGCTCTGAAAAAAATTCCACAAACATCATTTAAGTTCATACCAAATTTCTGGAGGAAAGATAAAGTTCTCAAACTCAAAAATGCAAAATCTAGGGGAGGTGGTCAAGACAATAACTTTTATTTTCTAGCTATTGCGTTCAGATTCACCTCTTGAAACAGCCTAAAAAATTGTGAACACAAACATTAGGATGATTTAGGTTGCCTCAATCTGCTATTTATCAAACTTACCTGACATATTTTTTCCCATATTTCATCACATCCTGCTTTTTCTTGAAAGCTAAGTGCCAAATCATAATTTTCAGCTTCAGACCACACAATCAAGGTATCCTTTAAAGAGAGGAAGAGTATTTTCAGGCAATGTATTTCAGACTTTACAAACCTGGATAGTGTTTAAAGCATCAACTGTTAAAATAAAAACAGCTTGACACCTAATTATGACAGGAAATTTTACAATATAAATGTAATTATCGTATTTTTTAAGATTGTTATAGGTTCTAAGATTCTTAGGATTAAAAACATTTCTGCGCAAATCAGAGTAAGGACATTCCAGAAAGATACTTAAAGCTTTAGTTCTTAATTCACATGACCATATGACTGTAAATCTAAAATGGCTGATGTAGAATACGTACTTCTACCTCAATTCATCCATGAAAGCAACAGGTTTGGGTGTCTTTTTTAACTGCTTCAGTTGTACCACATAAAACTGCACATCTTTTGTAGAATCAAAGATAATTTTTTTTTCCATTTTCTTACAGGCCCTAGAAGACACTGTGTGCTAAAGCACATAACAGCTGCTTAAAAAGCAGACCCAAGACGCCTACGAACTTTGAACAAGAACAGAAATTTGAATATGTCCACAGTTAACAGCAGAAGAATATGCCTACTACATTGAACCATACAGACACCGTTCAAACTACAATTCTGAAAGGATGTTTTGCCCTAGATTTCTAGAAATTAGCTGAAACTGTGCTTAGCTATGTTTACTACCCAGACACTTAAGCTCTCATCTACTTACTAGAATAGTTCAAGAGTTTATCAGAGCCCTCATACTGCATGCAAAAACAACATATGGAAGTGGAAGCTGCTGCTGCTGCAAACAGCAATATCACACAGTGATAAGGTATCTGATGCTGTAGCTTACAAACAGTCTGCTAAATAACTGCTAGAATAAAAAAAAAATTAAAACACAAACCACAAAAAAAAGGAGAAAAAATATAATCTGCATTGTTTACATACTGAATCAAGCTTTATTTTAAATGCCTTCTGTTTTCCTCTAACAGCTAGCTGAAATACAGCCACGTTACAAATAATCAGCCCCATGAAACTGCACTACTTCAGTTAAGTGCTAAAACATGCATTTACTCACTAGGACAAAAAACATGAGAATTCTTCCCCTTATATTTCAATGAGAAACACAGAATAGCGTATTTTTCTTCATCAAGTATAGATTTTGCTTACAGTGATTATTCCTAAAGGAATTAATTTTAAATATTTGAAAAAGCACTATAAAGTTGACAGACATTTATAAAGTTTAACACAGTTTATTAACTAGCCTCAATTTATTTTAAATCAAAATATCACTGAGGATAAAGAGAAATCTTAGATTTTGATATGCACGTACTAGAAAACTCCTTAAACTAAACTATAATCTAAACAGCATGATCAGCTAGCTCCATTAGGATTCAGTCAAGCAATACAATATATTCAATTTGCCATTACCAGAGCAGCTATACTGCTTCAGAGGCACTAACGGCTTTACCTTGCAAATGGCAAATAGTTTACCTTTTCCTTTTCCAAAGGGTTGAGGAAGAGGTGGTACACAGAAGAAAGGGATTTAGGAAGACCACCTCCAAAATACAAAAGGAAGAAGAAAGTCACAATTAATAGTTTATACTCTACAAGACAGGTCATGGTGCAAATACTCTGGTAATAACAGATTGACAGCACCTAGTATGGCTGACCCCTATAGAGTAATAAAATTAACAGTTTACAAAAATTTAGAAAGTGAAGGTCCAAACAATTTTTTTTTTTTAGCACCATCTTTTAAAACCAGTATTTACTTTACTGCAATAAAATGAAATTGATATATTAGATTTTGAACCTGATATACATCTCTGCAATTAGTATTTAACCTGTAGTAATTTTCAAGGCCCCTGTCACATAAGCTTCCCACTGAGTAGAACTTCATTTAAAAAAACCCCACAATCCTAACACTAAATCTTAAGATCCTAGAAAAACCTGCAATATTCTTATCTAATTACATTTCCATTTCAGTGAAAATGTTTAGACTGCTAAGCAAGCCATTTCCAAAAGATGATCAAAATGTATTCTTCTCTATAAAGAACATGACTAACATAGGGAAATGACTAAGAGAGCACAAAGAAGGACAGTGCTATTTACATTAACTTCAGTAAATTGAATAAACAACTCTTAAGTCTCTGAATAAAACCCAGCACTGGACCAGGACAGGTCTGTCTGTCTTTTTCCTCTGAGGGAAGAAGGGATGAAGAGAGGAACGCAGGCAAAGAAAAATGAGAAGGGAAGACACAAAGGTAAAGCTGCTTTTGAAAACTATAGCCACGGATGCACAGAAGCATATCTGGCCATGTACAGCAATTGTTCTTGTTACACATATGCGTTAGTAGGTGATCTTGTTTAAGTTCAGACTGTATTTTTTCACCTCTACACATTCTGCTTATTTTTTAAAATTGTTTCTTCTTTGGAAAGCAAACCAAAAAAACCTGCTGAAAAACAGTTTCAGCAGCAGAACATTAATTGTCAAGTTCAGTTTTTTAATATTAGAAAAATATTTTCCAATTGCCAACATTTACAATTTCAAATGTTTAGTTATCTGCCTTATCACAGAAGGATTTCATATTATAGATTAATATCAGTGCCTCAGTGGAAATCTATCAATTGCTACTCTCCAGATCTTTAGGAAGAGTAATTGTTCGTACATCCTTTCTGCCTCAAAGGTCTCTTAAAAAGAGGATGTGACATGAAGTGAGAAAAGCGCTTAAGTGTTATGTAATACACAGGTTGAGTCAAAGTTTAAATTCACTGTTAAATGCAGACAGTTATAAACTTAACTTCATTTTCTTAATCCTACAAAGCTTATAATTGTCAAAAAGAAGAGCAGTACAAGACTTATACATGTAGGGAGAAGTGACTGAAGGAAATCCTAAACATAAAGATTAAAAAAACCAAACATGAATAAAAGTCTAATTTCTGTTTGTTTTAAATAAAGGAATCTTTCTGTGTGTTTGATCTGAAATCTCCTCAGCATAATCTGAATCCACTAAATACTCAGTCCTATTCCATAGCCGAGAGATTATCTGTCGCTTCCAAATGCTAAACATTATTTCTCACAATTCCAAAAAGCAACAGAAATGTCTTAAGACTGCCTCCTCCAAGAGAAAACAAGAGTATGAATACATATGCTCAGTAATAGTAGCTATCGGTCAGACAGAGGAGATAAGTCTTGCACATTACCCCTCTATGAACATAAAATCTTTTATATGATTCATAAAAGCATTTCAGTCTCAGTATGTCTCAAAAACATACCCCTTTTCTACATGACATACAATATGTTAGCCTCTGGACAAGGAACTGGATAGGATAACTAACCTTCAAAATTTTTTTCTTGCCTAGCTTGTCATTAAACACAATTAAAATGTGAAACAGCAGTATTACATCAGAGCAACACAGTATGAACTAAGTCATAAACATGTACAAACACTGTACCATTGAAGTCTTTTATACGGAGCGCTCCTCAAGAATCTGAGCATTCTAGATTCTCACATTTTTCAAGATGCGTTAGAGCTCTTGCAAGATCTTTTTTAAAAGAAAGTGATAATCGGAAAACTACTTATGTAGAGTTTACCATCTTATTCCAAGATGGAAAATCATTTGCTGCTTCGCAGTGAATATTTTGACAATAGTGCCAGTTGGATGTCATCACTATCTTAGCCCATACTAAATTTGCTGTCTCTCTACTGACTGTTTATATATTTTTCTTCTTTCATATTAATCAGGAATTCTTAATTTTAAGCAAAAATTCTGAGCATGGCTTATTTTTAGAATATTCATGTATTTAACATTCCCATAGAGATATTTATAATTTCTACAAATGGAGGTTAACTTTTTACACACTTATCCTTATGAAGATACAGCCCAAGGCAAAACTTCTTCAGGATGCAGGTGGGGATTTCTCTGCTCCTTGTCTTACTGTTAGCTGCATGAAGTCCACAAGCAGCAAGCTCTGGTTTTCAAGGAATCACTACTGTGTGCTACACCTTTATTGAAAGCTTCATTCCTAAGAAGCTAACCTTCAAAAAATCTTACTGCAGTAGTTTTAAGCCAGGAAGTACTGGCAAGTGTACTTAAATGAACTTCCTATCTACCATATAGTCTCTCCCCACTTTTTGATACTATTTTCAAAAGGCTTACTTTCCTTATTGGAAAGGTTGGGGAATACACACAGTCAGTCTCAAGTTCTTGTGGTAACAGTCAGCACCAGAAGTCACACTTTTATTAGATAATAAATTAGTTTTATTCAACTATTAGCAATTTGGTTAGCAGGTATGCTTTACAGCATTCATACACTGTCCAAAGCAAGCCCTGGGATTTCATTATCAAGAATTTCAAAGTAACTAGGTCTCAGGATCTAATTCTGCTGTAAAACCAATTTATTTCCTAATGTGATAAAATTAAGAAAACGGTTATTGCTTGACAATGCCCTCCCACTGGTGTTCACGTCCAGAGAGAATACTATTTGTTTCTATAACTCCAAAATATTTTTTTCTGTAACTCCAAAATAATCTCATCCCTCTGAGATTTAGGCCACTCTCAAGTAGTTATCCCTCAAATTAGATGGGTCTTTCAAATATTTCTTCCTCTCTGTCTTAAAAAGCAAATCAATCTCTTCTACTAGCTCTAAAGTGATTTAGGTAGATGACACTTTTCCTGGCCCCCACTGGAAGTTCAATACAGGAAGGCTTTTTCTCCCTGTCTTGGCCTGTCTGATTGCTAGTCTTCCTTAGCTAAACCCTTACACTGTTTACAGTACAGACACTTCCCTAGACATGCCAAGCCACCTTTCAGCATAGAATCACAGAATCGTTTAGGTTGGAAAAGACCTTTAAGATTATCTAGTGCAACTACTCACATTTTATGACAGAATCGTTCTGGCTGGAAAAGACCTTCAAGATCATCAAGTCCAACCTTATTCCTAGCCCTATCAAAATACCTCTATACCCTCTCCAGCACCTCAACATCCTTCTTGTAGAGATGCCCAAAACTGAACACAGTATTCGAGGTGCATTCTCACCAAAGTGAGTACAGAGGAATGATCACCTCCCTGCTCCTGCTGACTACAGTATTCCTGATACAGGCCAGGATGCTGTTAGCCTTCTTGGCCACCTGAGCACACTGCTGGCTCATGTTCAGCCTGCTGTCAATCAACACCCCCAGGTCCTTCTCTACCTTGCAGCTCTCCAGCCACTCCTCCCCAAGCCTGTAGCGCTGCTGGGGTTGTTGTGGCCGAAGTGCAGGATTCAGCATTTGGCCTTATTGATCCAGCCTATCTAGATCCCTCTGCAGAGCTTCCCTACCCTCAAGCAGATTGACATTTCCACCCAGCTTGGTGTCATCTGCAAACTTACTAAGGGTGCACTCTATCCCCTTA